>WHPX01001376.1:0-61657 GCA_011057435.1 Actinia equina
GGATTCACTTTTGAATTATAACTCTAAAGATACGGTGCTCTGTGAAGTTAACGAAAACATTGATGTGTACACCAAACCATAGAGTGTGGAGTGCGTATAGACAGTGAATGCTGTGCAAATGGACAACAACAACACACACTGGCGTGGCTTTTGCACAACAGCAATTTTTACTCCTCTAATGATTCGGGCTTGAAGTACCAAAAGCATGCTGACTAAGTGCCTTTTCCATTGATATTACAAAGATACACACCACACACTACTTTCATAGTAATCAATGATTGCTTTTTCACACCTGAATTCTTTATCTGTTGATATACACTTTACGTAGGAGAGTCATATCAAACTCATTTACAACAGTTCAAATTCATGGTTGACGGACTCACTCCTTTTTTATGATCACAGGGAGTGATCAGTGTCACATGTGTGTCCATATGCTGCTTGAGGCGCTTTCACTTCTGTGTCTTCCCCACGAAGACATCTGTTTCCACTGGTTCTAGTCATATAGACTGCTTGTTTGTTGCGTTATTTTCGTAACTTCCAAATTAGGAAGTTAGCTCATTTTTATTTTACTAGGAGCTAGTTCACAGGAATTTTAGACGGATCGGTGTGCGACCCCTGGCTTTTCAACTCCTTTGGGCTTCGAGTATTTATGAGTTCCCAGGACGAGTGGCGTTTGGATGGTGTTGTGATTCCTTTGTAGCCACAGTCAGGAAGCGAATACATTTTGTGCCATTCCTATAAACACATTTATTAAATTAAATTCAGTAAGTATGTAACCAATTGTACTTTGCATATTTACATTTTTTAGAGCTATATTAGAATTGTATTATTCATTACAATATTGCCATATTAATGTACATTGTCTGGCCTGCCTGCAAATCTATAAATCGAAGATGAATAAATTACACAACTAAAACAGCAGTATTCCTGAGTGACCAGACACAGCTCTAATACACCAATAGAGTCATTTCCGACTTTGCATAGATTGAAGCATGAACAGCCCTTTCAAGTTGATACTGACTAATGGAGCCTTTGCCTTGGAACCATCGCGAATTCATGTCATCCAAGTGAATGAAGTAAAGGTCTAATATTGTTGCTATGTGACAGATACAATTTATTTCAACTTTGCAACACCTATAAATTTCAAAATGAATTATATTCTCCACATCAGAACCTGCTTTTGTATGCATGAGCTCTAGCCACCACCCCCACCTTTAATCTTGAGAAGCATAAATTTCGGGATTTCTAATCTTGGGTTTCTGAATCCCCTTTGTGATTTGCCAAAATATAAATATTTTACACCCATATTTTACTGATCCCTATATATAGCTACTCATTGGCTAAATAATTCCTTCAGATGGATTATCTATCTGATTGGACTACCTGTAATTCTATCTATGCTTAAATAAACTTTAAGGCTTTATTCATTTTATTCATTCATTCATTCCTCAAGAATAAGATTCTTTGTTGGAGTTTATCCAAACATCCATGTGTCTTTTTATGCACAACCTGTCAAACACTGAAATGAAAAGGGAATGACACGTGGTTAACAAGTTAGGCTAATTATATGCTTGACAGCCTAAGTGATTAGCTCCTGTTCTCCTTAGCAGTTCCTTGTTGCAGAAATTTAGGATTTTTTTCAGATATGCTTGAAAACCTGAAGGATGGTGTGCCTTGTATTGTGTAGGTTCGTTTTCGTGGCTTTTTAAAATTGATATTCCACCAGGTACATTGCTCACCCGCATCTTTTTCAACAAGGTTATAAAAATAGTCATACTATGGAAAAGTAGGGTTAGACTATTACAAAACAATTTAAAAGGTTATACAGTTGTACTAGGATGGGGGGAAATTTAGGGCAGCTTATATAATAATCACCCTTTAAGAATTTTGTACGTATTTCTGCACCCCAGCAGGTCCCCCAATCTGTGATACCAAGTAGTGAGCTCTGGTTGACATTTTAAAACCACCCCTCTCATGCATATCTATAACCCCTAAATTAGAGTGATTTTCATATGATCGTGAAAGAATAGGCAAACTAATAGTTAGTAGTAGACTCTAAACCAATGATTTTCTTTTGTTCTTTATCAACTATTACAAACTAAATGGTCTATTTTCTTTCACAGTCATATGAAAATCACTCTAGTGTCAGACCCTGCAATGGCCAATTTGCAGCACTAAAGTTTAAAGGCCCCCCATTTCCTTGCCTATATCCTCCTTCAATAAACAATGAAAAGTCTCTGTGTTGGTTAAAAACATCCGGAAATTTATCCGTGACCACACCATTAATGAGTATATCATGAAGAATAGATTTTGCATGGACACGTGTACGTACAGGTAAACATAGCTGCTGATTAACTGGATGTAAAATACTTACAAACTACGATCCAATCCAATTTCCTCAGCTAACATTGCCTCGTATTTCATATAAGTGGCAACTATTACAGGATTTCTAGCCTCAACTGGCATGTAATAATGGGGCGTTAGAGTTACCCATACTTACATGAGCATTCATATATTATTCAAAGCGTAGTTAAATAAACAGAGGGTTGGGTACCTGTGGGGAATACGCCCCATTGCAGCAGGGGCAATGATAGTCAGCTGATTTTAAGTATGATAATAACAACACGCACAATCAGGACAACAGCGAACATAATCTGATAATGCATAATTTGCACTTCAAGGTAAATCTTTGATGAATGAAAAGAAGAAATGTGCATATGCATGTGATCAGGCATGCTAACATTATCCTGATTGGCTGCTGGTCTTAGAAGAGGAAGGCCATATAGTACATCACTTATAGTTGAAAAAGTTTTAGTATAACCCACTCCATTAAAAACGATGCATATTAGCGCAGCATTTGAAATTTAGTTAACCTCCGCCGGGAATCATAATTCTCATAGTACGTATGAAAGTGAATGGGAATCGAGGTAAAAGGTCATGGCTCAATACCAAAATTAACATATGCCCCTACTAATGAAAATCCCACGATAAACTGCGCATGCATGGTATAAAGCACACTTCATACTCCTTGAAACTAATTAAGTATACTACTGATAGCTATAGTACGTGTTCGACCTTCAGCTAAGAGCAAATCCCGCCGTACATCGCTTGTATATGTAGATCGAACACTCCCCTTACAGTAGCACGATAGTTAAGTTCGACTTCAATACCTATGCTAGTCACACCTTTTGGTGAATTGTGCCCAGAGCGGCCGGTGTTATACAGATACCGATGATCATGACGTTGTATTTTATATTTCTTGCTTTGTTAACGCGATTTCTCTTTCCATATAAAGCAAGACTGTGCTGGTAGCAAGTATACAGCATTTAAGACTATTGTTATATCCGATCGCGTTGCGAAGCGCCCAAGCTATATAACATTTTAGAAATTCTATGAAACGCACCAGCCAAATGCTATAAGTGTCATACAACGTATTTACAATACTTACATTAACGCGTTATAACTGGTGTTTATTTTTGACTGTAAGTCCATTACTTCAGTGTGACAGTGATTCAGTTGGACAAAATGGCCTTTTCCCCGAAGGGGGCAAAGGCCAATTTTGACATCAACGTAAACGCGACAATATAAGTGCACGTTTACATTTTGACACAAAAGTTCCATCCCTTCATTACAGATCCATCTGTAACTATCTATCGGTCAACTAAAGGCACAATGAAAATAATGAACACTATATGTTATAGTTAGCGCCATGACATGCAGCTATGGGTTAATGGTTTCAGCACGGGATGCATAACTACAAATGTCCTTCCCGTTCCAGTACGTGTTGTAGATCCGCGGGGTGCAGAATGTTAGAAATTGTCCTATCAATAAGGCAATTTTAAATTAATTTGGCCGTGCAATACTATTGCATTTAAAAAGAAACCGCAGAAGGCGCCACATATTAAGAGACATGGTGGCGTTTTTAGCTGCCTGGTTTTACATGCAAATATAGTGTTTAATTGCATACTCGTCCCATCCTTTGACAGTTATGCTTTCCATTTCAAGGCTAAAATTGGTTCTTCACATTGGATCGACGTCACGTACTACCATCCAGTACGAATTCCATGCAATTAATAGCTGTTTTTCGTACGATGTACTATAAGATTCAATTCATCTCGACGAATTTATATAGATTGAAATACTAAGTGCGCTGATGTCTAATCAATAACGATGTATTTAATTTGAAATGCATAACTTATTTCGCTTGTCCTTATTCTTTATGCATGGCAACTAGAATTAAGTTCATAAAAAAGTTATCTAAAAAATAAAACGACGTCCGCTGCAGGTTTAGACGATTTAATTTTTCTCTAGGTCGAAGCAAGCCATTCAACTGTAACTTTATTTATCACTATGAACGGTTAGGGTACGTGTACGATTGAATAAGCATATTGCGGTTTATGACCAGAGTGCAAAAGAGAGAAGCAAAAGATCATGATGCATGTCATGCAAGTATTCCTGTTGAATCGACCAACTTCCCACAATGTGGAAACCAGTGGAATATTTAGGACATGCATTATATACCCGGGAGGGGGTACTCCCTTATATTGCTGTACGGGTATGTGCCGCCCTATAGGGTAGTGGTTTTCGGCTTTTGGGTCTAGGGTAGGGTATCATTTTTTGGACATTTTGTCTGGGATATGGTATCATTTTAGTATGGGATAGGGTTAACGATTTGGTCGTTTTTTGTCTGGCGAATAGGCTACGCTTTCTGCCGACACAAAAACAATAAAAACGTTAGTAAATGTTGATTGCAATCGATTATAAAAACCGTATTTTCCGTCTTTTAGTCTGGGATAGGGTGTACAATTCTTAGTTTTGGTCTTTATGTTAGGTCTGGTATAGGGTCAGGGTTTTGAGGTCCTGGCTGCACACCCCTACCCAAGTTGGGTGGTAGTACCCCCCCCCCCCCGGGATTATATAACCTTGGCTTCCTCGTATACGGCTAAATGGACTTCTAGCTACATTTATTGGAAATGCTGGATGAATGTCAACAATTGTCTATTTTAATGTAATTCTTTGTAAAGTGCCATATGTGTTAAAACAATTGAATACATTTTTAATTTCCGAACACAATTCAGACATAGCAGTTGAAGGAAAACATAGAACTTCCACTCCATACACTGCGTTCTGTAAAATGTGACAGTGAGTATCAACGACCACAACAACGTTGCTATCTAGCACTAACAGTGATATTGTCCTACCATCCATAGTGAAGACATGCGCCTGTTTGGTGTTCTTGGAACTTAGCAAGTGAAGTTGAAATTTTAGGGGTCGAAGGTGGATGGTCATCTTCAAATTAACTGGTAGTGATGGACTCGCCAGAATAGGAAGGGTTGAGCTCAGGAGCTCCATCGCTTCTTCTACGGACAGCCACTTGCCACGATAATTCTCTTTGTCGTAAAGAAAATTACCGGTCCTTATTGCACAAGCTATTGGGAGAAGCCAAACGTTTGGGAAGCTTCCCTCGGACGAAAGAGGAGGCAAGTCACCACGTAAGAATAAATTGCAAAGTATGAGTGAAATCAAAGTGCATGCATTACTTCCATCCTTCCCTTCGAAATGGGACTGAGAAAACTCAAGGGGGAAAAGCCATTTCAAACCACCACCACTCTTAATGTGGAAAAACTTTGAGGTTCCCGAATTTTGAAATTAATGTATGGAGGGCTGGATCAACACTTGCTGACTGTGCGGGTGCCTTGCTGAAGCTACTGCCTGGTGCTGACTGTACAGGTGACTGGATGGGGTTGCGGCTGGTGCTGACTGTACAGGTGATTGGATGGGGTTGCTGGCTGGTGCTGACTGTACAGGTGCCTGGATGGGGTTGCTGGCTGGTGCTGACTTCACAGGTGACTGGATGGGGTTGCTGGCTGGGGGAGTATATTTGGCATCTTGCAGTCTTAAATATTTAGGAGGCCTGGGATTTGTGTCATCACTAGAAAAGACAAGTTGCCCATTGCAATCCAAAGACAGTTGTACTCCAAACTACGGGAAAGAAAGGCACAATGCAAAGTTTACATCAAAACACACCTTTAGAACAGAGAAATGTTGTTTATCAAAGTATATATTGGGTTTGCTCATTACCTCTTTGGTGTGTCCGCTCCAACACCCTATTGTTGATGCTTCTGTTTAGAAAGTGGACAGACAATCTGTGAATAAAAAGATTATTATGTGGTGTCATCAGAGAGGTAAAGTAGTTATCTTATTTCTTTTGAAATTCAATTGTTCTGCAACGTCAGTGTTGACACCCTCCAGTTGAGGTAACAAATGACACTCTTCTAAGGAGATCTTGGGGATCTTTGGAATTGTCTTGATGGAAAGAGTCAAACAGGGCATAATGGTCTGCCACTTTGGTTATTGGATGCAGTTCACATGATTGATCGGCAGCAGTTCTTGAAGTAGCTGAACCATTTGGAAACCATGGCCACTGGACCACAAGTGTTCCATTTTTTTGCAGCTAATATATTATCCACTGATGGCTCAGCAATCCTTCCTTCGTGTGGTGAAAACATTCCTGGGAACCTTAAATTTCCATGAGCTGCCACCATGTTGGCGAAATCAACCACTGTAACAGTCGGCTGGATCTTGAGGCTTTCAGTAAAATCGACATGGTCTCTTGCACCCTCTTGACGCAGAAGCCATTTTAGTCCATAGCACACCCCATGTCTACATGTCATTCCACACCACCCTCCTAAGAATAGAAAAATTAAAAATGGCACATAAAAAGATACACATAATGGTATTCTGAACACTTTGGTCAAGTAAGAATCTAAAAATAATAATAACTGTGTTTCGGATGTAACTTTGAAATGACTGGATCCTAAATCTTTCTCGTTATATGGACAATAAAAAAATCTATGTGATTTTATGAAACTCATCTGACAAAGACTGTAGAAGCACATCAAACCTGAGCCACCATGAACCTTGCTGAAAACTTTTATGAAAACCTCAGGAGCTCCCATTGTGTCTTTTAGTAATCTTAGAGTATCATGCCGAGATCCTTTGTCAGACACTCCCAGTTCGCGAGCCAGTTCCTTGATGACCGCAGTCTGAAACGAATGAAAACTATAATTGTGATTAAGTATAACTCTTTATCCTACATTTATTAATGATGAGAAAAAACGCAGTTGATTTTCCCGTTTTGTGCATGAAGTTTGATTATAAAATAGGTCAATTTTATAATGAAATTAAAACTAAATATTTAAATTAGTAGTTTATTAACAGGCAAATCAGGAAGCTTTATCTGATTTACAAATCATTTAGAAAATACTTGCCTTTCCTTCGCTAAAAACTTCCATGAGATGATCAACTGTGAGGTTCTCAGCACTGATGCCATCTTTCTCAGCAGAAAATGTTACTCTACACTTCCTGTGCTCAGTATTGTAAACAACACCTGCACGAGTAGCAGGTCCGATGTATGGGGGCCCAATAACGGTAGCTGGGCTTTACATCAAACGGAGTTTGGCAGACTCTGAAGAGATTTTATATCATTATAATTTTAACTCAGTGTCTTGCTTCTGATTGGTCTAGAGCCTTCAGCCAATCCCTGATATACTGTAGTGTGAACTCAATATGATAATGTATTATCTGTAGGTAAAACCTACAGGTAATACATTTATCATGTTGAGTTCACTAATGTGACAATGGGGATTGTGACCATTAGCCTTGGTCTTGGCAATTTATGATATCATGTGAAAGCCGAATTCAATAATATTGTTTACTATTATATTACATGTCAAGAAAATTGGTTTTGAAGAAAGAAATATTAGAACTTGTAATTTGGATCAAATGTGCCTGATCAGAATCCTTTATGAGCAAATTTACATCTAGACAACAGGTAACACATGTGTATGCCTGTGAATTATGAAACTACTTGCATACCTTTATTGGTTAGTCCTCTGTACAAAATGCCAAGATCAATGTCTGTCCAAAACTTGGAGGCATCTACATTATCCCAGTTGTCTAGTTCTTCTTGTGAGGGTGTTTCAAGATCTGATACTTTAAAATGTAATAATGATAGCAACAACAACACCACCAATAATAATAATAATAATAATAATAATAATAATAATAATAATAATAATAATAATAATAATAACAATTTAAGTGTAAAGTTCTTGAATTAGTACATGCATACACAAATACAAAATGTGCAGTATATAATTACCTGCAAGATCAAACATTCCCTTTCTGTCAACATCCAGTACAAGCATTGGTGGATAAAAACCACATAAAACACATGTGAAATCATAGGGATGCTTAGATAAAGCTTCAAAATGCAGATATGCATTTCGAATGATACTATAGGGCAGGCTTTTAAATTGAAGTTGTAGCCATGCTTCAAGGGCTTGGATACTTCTACTGATTGCATCATGCACCTTTCAAAATAAAATAGTGTTGTTTACATTTTTTTTTGTTTTCAAAATAATCTTTCACAGGCCATAATTTTCATGAGATAAAAATAAAAAAATAAAAAATTAAGTAAGTCAAGGAACATTTTTTCTAAGAAACTAAGAGCAAAAATTGTGATAATGTTTGGCATCACTAAATCAAAAGACAGCAATCCATGGAATTCTAAACAATGTGCATTAATAAATTATTGTTACTACTTTTAAAATGAAAGAACTGTTGTAAGCAGTTTCCATTTTTTCTTACCTTGAGGTGTTGCCTAATGTAGTCTAAAACCCCTAAGCTTACTAGCCACACATCATTGTAATTGTGGACCCCCTCGGTGTATTCTTGATATCGATAGGGGACATTACACTGAGGGCAGGTCTTGATGTACATTGTGATGCCTTTTTTTAAGCGAAATCAAAACACATCTGTCAGCTTCAACTTATAGTAAAGTAACTGTTAATAACTTTGTAATTATTGCTTTTTATGATTACACCAATGCTCTAAACTTTCTTGAATCAGTTCACTGGTGATCATAGTCATTACCTTCAATTAGTCCTGACATTGTCAAAAGTTTTCCTTTGTCAGTGCACCTTATAGGCTCTGATAGCAAGCATTTGCACTGACAGCAAATATCTTCAAGAGGAGAATAACTAAATGTAGGCAAATAGAGATAAATAACAATTTAACAGCATTTTAGCTTGAAGTGATATCAAATAATCAATATGATTTGGATGTTAGTCATGGCTTGATCACATGGGTGGCGACCCTAAATTAGTGTAAAAGCTGATGACAACTAGTGCAATGATTGTGCATAGATTCAAAATACAACTGAAAATAAGTAATGTAGTGTGAGGGGCACCTTTTTTTTTACCTTTTCTTGAAATTGTCATAATGCACTGTCAATTGTAGTGGAAGTTCAGGTGGAATTCCCTTTACTTGGTAGATGTATTTGACCATTTGCTTTGCTATATCTTGATCAACTGGTGGGTACAACAAAGTTTTAGACGCTTTTGGAGTAGCACTGGCAACCTCCACAGTCAAGGCAGGATCTTCAGATGGCCTATCCAGCAAAAAAGGTTCTAACTGCTTTATAAACCACTTGGAAACATTCCTGTGAACACAAAAGCCTGCACCACAACACTTACTATTAAAAAACAATGTTTCTGTGTCACATGTGACAACAACACGATTTAGATGTGACCATGGCTTAGCTTGTTTGTCACCAAGAAACACTGAAAAATGTCGATATCGTGTTGATCCAGTAGTTAGCAAGGGAAAACATACAATTAAAGGGACTCCTGCCTCTTGTGCCTCATGCTGCAGTGCTTTGCACTCATTTATTCTCCCAGGTTTCAGCCACTTCATTTTGTACACCATCTCTCCCAAAACTGCTTCCTCTAAATCTGGTGTAGTTGGAGGGGTTTCACTGAAATTCACTGATTTCAAGTGACTACACAAGAAACTTGTGTCTCCACTTCGTGCAGCTGTCTCACACAATTCCTTGCAGTAGCTGGAACTGCAGCTGAAACACTGGGGAACAGATGTTTTAAATTGAACATGAATGACATAGTCTCCTCCACTGAATGATTTCTTGACTAGGTAAATCCCATTATTTGCATCAACACAAACGCTTCTAAGGTGCCTCTGGGCAGATATGACATTACTTGGAGAAGATAAGTGCTGTGACCGTACATGCTGGCTTAGTGAGTTTGGGTGAAAAAGTTTCTTGCAGCTTGGGCATGCGATCTTACTTTGAGTAGACTTCCTCACTTTTAGCTCCAGTTCTTCATTGCTTTTAAAAACTGAATGGAAATTTATCTGCATATATTCCTTTTTATCATCCTGAGAAAACAAATTCAGAAATTTGCAGAAAGATGGTGTTTACTGTATTGAGCTCTTTCAGTTTTTAATGCTTACCTTGATGTACATATCTTGCATTTCTTCCAACCTGTTTGCATCCTCATCATGAGCAACAGGATTTAATGGCAACTCTGTAGATTCATGGGTAATGTCCTTTAATAGATAGATAAATAAATAAATAAATAAATAAATAGATAAATAAATAAATAGATAAATAAATAACTCACAAGTAAATAAATAAATAAATAAATAGAAAGAAACAAAAAGAAACAAATAAATGAACAGATATAAAAATGACTGGCCATATGACAGATAAATTAACAAAGACGTAGTTATGCACACATATATTTTTGCTGAACTGAGGACTTAAGAAACTATTGAATGAAAAATCAGTCAATCACATTTTGAATTTCCTCTGTTTTGCTTTCACTGATATATTGGGAAGTAGATGCAACATCTTCAGATTGAGGTGTAGGCTGAGTGGATTCTTTGACCGTGGTTTTCTTTCTGTTTCCTAAATTGTCAGGCTAATAGATAAAGCAAAACAAAGATTAATACAAAAAAAAGGAAGGAAGGACAGAAGGAGAGAAGGAAATAGTAAATGAAAGAAGGAAGAGGGAAGAAAGAAAAGGAGGATGGATGGATGGAAGGAAAGATGGAAAGAAGGAAGGAAATTAGAGGAAACATTTTGTTTATGTTTATTCATATGTATCAAAAAATACTCACTAGTCTTGTTTTTTCCAGATGATGTGCTGTCTTAATATGTCTTGCAATTTCCTTTTCCCTGGGAAATCCATTTTTGCACACATAACAATGGTAATGTGGCTGACATTTTGAAAAAGCTTTTGAGACTCTTTGGGAGGAAAACTGACAATTCAGTTTGCATCTTAAAATGTTTATTCCTAAAGCAAAGTGTACAGTTAAATTCAATTTGTTTCATTTTATTATTTTTAAATAATAAATTAAATTGATTTAACTATCCTAATAATCCTTAATATCTCTACGAGTATTGATTCTACACGAATTGAATATGAATGGTGAAATATTTCTTCATTTGATTGAAGGTTTATACTTCCAATCACTATAGATGACTGTGACGTATCCGCATGCAGACTTCATTAAAAATATGTTTACTGCAAATTTGGTGTATTATAATGGCCAGTGTTTAGCATTACAAGTAAAATAAATACTCTCAAAATCCTGCGTAGATGTCACAGACACTTATATTATTGGAACTATAAACCTAAAGTTGCATAAATTAGCATACTATAAGCTTAACTCTAACCTCCATGATCAGTAACTCGCTTATCAACATGGACTGTCGAAAAGTGCTGCTTGATTTTCGACGGTTTTTCTTTACATAAAGAGTCTTCAGGACATAGTGGGCAATGGAATCCATTTCCTCTGCAGCTCTCATGAGGACATTTTTCGTTCAAGCACTTTTTGAATATAAAATTGTCCAGTTCACGATCTTTTACTATCGAAATGTGGTAGTCACTTACATGCGATTGAGAGTTGGCAGCCATTTTGACTCCTACGTACAAGTAGGACTGGGTACGATTTTAAGGGCCGCTATACGCTTGTTAGGTGCTTCATATGGCTTGTTAGGGGCCGCTATGTGCTTGTCTAACTGTGCTTAAGCCAATACCATATATGGAATACGTACGACAACCCCGACTCTTTAGCACAGGAAGGCTAAAACAAAAAGTTTTTTCAGGTAACATAGGAAGCCCAAAAACCCAATTATTTTCATATACCAGAGGAAGCCTAAAATTTTATTTTTTCTCAGGTAGCACAATAAGCACAAAACAAATTTCTTTCCTTTAGCACAGGAAGACCAAAAACCCAATTTTTAAGTTACTACAGGAAACTAAAAGCCCTATTTTTTGAGGTAGCTCAGGAAGAACAAAACACATTTTTTTACAGGTAGCACAGGAAGACAAAAAAACATTTTTCAGATAGAAGAGTAACCCAAAACCCAAATTTTACAATTAGCACATGAAGTCCAAACCCCAATGTTTTTCCAGGAGCACAGGAAACCCAAAACCCATTTTTTCGAGTAGCAAAGAACGTAAAAGGACACTAAAAGGCAAATTTTTCTTTCCGTTTACACAGTAAACCCATAACACAAATTTTGTTTCACGTAGCCTCTTTAAATCTTAATCTTATTTTAGAAAGCCAAAACCAATAACATTTTCCTACTAGCATTGATTGCCAAAAATGAAATTTTTCAAATAGCAAGGAAAAGAGTATTTTCTTAAAAGTATAGAAAAGCGCACAATCTCAAGAACGAATTTGGAAATTAATAGAGTAATGTTTTGAAAGTTTTATAATTGCAGTCGCCTATATCATTTAAAGTCTAAAAACGCCAAGGATAACCCAAGTAACTTTATATCATTAAAACAAAGTTCAACTTGATACTGTTGGATTCGAATTTAATTACTACGGTAAGTAAAGTAGTAGGCGTTTTTAATAAGAATCCAATGCAATACAGCCAACAGTACAATCACTTCCATGAAAAACTCAATAACTGTTTTAAATAGTTGATTTTGTAATAATTACTTGAAAATGAGTTGTAATGTGCTAATGAGCACCTAACAAAATCAAAATTTGAAAGAGTTTGTTTTTTATTTCATATTGCATTGAAATAAGGGAAAAATAGAAATAATTATTAAACATAAACGAGAAAAATCGTACTTTTCAATCAACAAGAAAAGGAATAGATGAAACAAAAGTTTAGCCTTATCAAAATTGCAAATTGGAAAATATAAACCTACAAAATTATCTTTTTCCTCGAAATTTAGGTTAAAAGGTTTAAATAGTAATAAGCTGTATAATATAAATAATAAATTTATAAAAATTTCTTTTTACAAATTAGGTTAATTTCTTTTAAGCAATAAAAGACGTATTAACAATCATTAAGGTTATGTTAATATGATTTGTTAAATTAAATCTCAAATCCTCATAAAATGTTTATTTAAATTTAAGGTAGAAAAAAATTACAAATAATTACAAATTCGTCAGAAAATTAAAATGTTCCTTACCTAAACAGTAAATAGCAATCTTTAACTTTAGATACTATCTAAATTAAATAATTGGTTGAATTAGATCTACTTGTTAAAAAAGGCATTATTTTCCCTTCTCAACAACAATTATTACAAATAAAAAATTGAAAGTAATTAAAGTTTATATATGAACGATTGTGCTGGGCAGCATGGTTGAAACAGGACTCTCGGATATTTTTGTATACGAATTACGAATTAACGAAAGATTACGAATTTACAAAAAAGCAAGTCAAAAACGTTACAAGGTTCTATAAAAGTTGTATTTAAATATTTTAAAATTCAGTTGAGATGAAAATACGCCAACTTGCGAAATATGAAAAAAGACATTGCTTTAAAAACAGGTTTTTTAGATCTGAGTCTTGTGAGAAATATAAAAAACAATTTATAATGGTAATTGAACAGAGTGGAGCGTAATTTGGTCTGAAATCAAACGCGCGATTTAAAATCGCACGACCGCGTAGCGCGAGTACGATTTGTATTTGCAAGTTTGATTTCAGAACAAAATTACACGACATGAAGTTCAATTGCCACTTTATTATATCCCTTTTGAAATCTTTTTTGAAAAAGCATTTATCAAGGATCCTTTACTTACATTAAATAGCAAGACAATGCTGCATGGCTGTTGTTCATGTAGCCAATGCTCACTGCTTGTATTTTACGATTTCTGTTCAACACGTTATGATAACACTTGTGCTGAGAAGACAGCAAAAATCAAAGGTTGTTTAGTCCTTCGGTTGTCCTTAAGAAGTCACGTAGCTCGACAAAAATCTTCTTCTTAAGAAATACTTCTTTTAACGACTGTATTTACCATCGTTTTAAAGATTAAAAAGGTTAAAAACACTTTCCACGATCAATGGCCAAGAATTCACATTCAAAAGATACCGATTGTTTTTTATCCAACTGATTTTCGCTGTAATATTTTCACCTTACTTAAGCAGTTACTTGACAAAGATAACTCTAAATACTCGGTTAGTCTTTTTAAGTCCTTTTTACGGCTTTTTAAGCTTTTTCAACGAATTGTTACCGTAAAATCGTATTTCAGAAAGTTGTTTTTGAGCCGGGGCTGTTTTTTATACTCAAATAGATTCCTTAACATAATTGGCTAGAAATTGACATGTCTCTCTTGTATATTGGTTCATATCAGATGATGTGGAAAATAGTGCCATTAAGAGCTCAAAGTCGATTTAGGATGAAGTCACTACTGCAGAGTACCAATCACATCGCAGGATTTGTTAGTGATTTCAAAATGGATGTAATTAAAATAATTAAACTGATTTCCTTTATAATTTATTAAAAATTAATAAAATGGTTTAATCAGCATTGTTTGTTGTAATACGTACCACAAGATTACTAATTGCAAGAAATGCGACTGAAATATATAAACGTTTGTAATAAATACATTTATAATTTTTTTGTATTTATATAACAAAACGCTACAAATGATTCAAGAAATCTTCTAAAAAACAAGTTTTTAAGAAATTGCTGCTGGAAAAATTATTTAACGAAACAAAGATCGATCTTAGAACATTATATTCCTAAAAGATATATTAACAAAACATTCTGAAACGTTAATAATGTTAAAATGTTAATGATTTTTTGTTCAGCATAGTGAATTCTTCTTCTATTTAAAAATAAGTTAAGGTTAAAAAAGAACGAGTTTGAATCAGCTCTTTGAGGTGTGAGATTTATTTTAAAAATGTACAATGAGTTTACGAATTCAAATTATTGCGACTTTAGAATGTTAAAACGTTTTAAGTGTAATTTATATCGATTTAAATTACATTGATATCGGTAAACGCTACAAATGATACAGAATAATCCTTTATACGAAATTTATTCAATTGAAAGGTATTTTAAACGTTAAAACGTTCTTATTTAGTCATAGAAATAGTTTTTAGTTGAGTTACGTAAAGGTAACAATTTGAACGTCAAAACATTCAAAAAAGATATTGTGGTAAAATTTACAATAATAACATGTTCGAAAATCTTTATTGAAAATTTATTAAGAAATAATTCCTATTGCATTTGTAAAACGCTGTAAATTAATTTTTACTATCTTTTTTAACTAAAACAAACAGTCGATATTTAGTATTTAATGATAAATTGTTTAACTTCATATAACATACAAGTCCAATAACAAAAATATTTGTATTCATAATAATGTTTATTTTTTTCCGTTCCGGTATCCTAAAAATCGTGCGTTCTGATTGGCTGTTTGAGCGAGCAGTATTTTGTAAGTATCTGTCCGCGCGCGCGGTCCGCTATCCTTTGCCGCTAAACGACAACATAAAACGTTATTTCTCGTCCTATAGTCGGTACGGATAGGAAAAAACTGTGCCCTCGGTCTTGAACACGGACTTCGGCCTAACGGCCTCGGTCCGTATATTCATGACCTCGGGCACAGTTTTTCCCTATCCGGACCTCCTGGCCGGTAAATAACATATATATATTCATTTTATAATTAAGTAATTAGCTAAATAATAAGTTTAAAATGTTCTTAAAAATCCCTTACTTATGTCAGCAGCGATATTTTCGTTTGAAAAACATCGATTTCTTGACACTTTGATACACTTGATACTTTGCAGATTACGATTCAAAGCGTATAATGCCTATAATGTTAGATAAGAGAATGAAAATGTTTATTCAAACAGCAATCCAATTTTTACGCCTTTTTTAAATCAATATTTAAAATGTAATTTGGTTTCATCGGCTTAAAAGTAATACGTACAATATTATTCAAAACATATTTATTTAATGTTTTACCATTGATGAGTTGATCTTAATAATGCCCATTCCATTGATATTACTCTTTTAAGATGGATAATTTTAGTTGACAATAAGATTTAGTTTTGTTGTTTTTAATATATTTTCACATTCCAAGAGTTTAATGCTGCTATCGTAGATGAATTTTAAAATAAGAATAGTTCTATTTATCGGTAAAAAGCACTTTTTTTAGTTTATTACACGAGTGTTGTCTGGCAGAGATTTGACCTACAATCTCTATTGTCTAATTAATTCAATAAGATATTTTCTTTTTTTTTTTAAACTATTGTAAATTGTAAATATTTGTACGATGTGCTATTCCAGAGAAGATCTCTGTTTTCGATTACCTGATATTTTTTTTTTAATTACAACTTCTCAAAGCTTATTACTTTTAACGTAGTTACATAGTTGCAATTTAATACTTATCAAATCGACATAAACTTCAAAATATCAAAAAAGCAAGTGATTTTTATTAATTTTGACAAATGTTTGAGATATCTTCTTTTTTTGGTTTATCTATTAATTGAATTGATGTCTTTGTATAGGAAATCTCACGATCTCGAAAACAATTTGGAAATTAATAGATACGAGTAGTTTTCGAACCTTTAGGCAAATGCAATTAAAGAACTTTCAAAACTTTGTCTATTAATACCAAATTGTGCGAGATCGTGCGATTCTTAGCTTATAGTTCACTCAACAAAATGTTAGTAAATAGGCGAAGCGACGCCGTTTATCTTTGTCTATATGATAGCCGATTTTCAGTCCATCGCGCAACTGAACTGCATAAAAAAAGATTAGTTCTTACCGCCATAAATATAAATTTGTTTTAAATACATAATAATAATGTTTTGACATTGTTTTGGCCATGTTGCCATAGCGACTTAATTTGGTTTTCCTACGGAATGCAATTATCGCTATAACTGTTGTCCTTTCGACCAATTAGAGTGGAGTATCTTTGTTGTATGCTATAAAGGATAACAAATTCATCCCCTTAACATCTAAGTACGTTTAGGTTTTTAAGTTTAACCTGAATTATCTTGCTATCCGAGCACTTGTATTTCAATAATTTCATAAGGAGCCGGAGCCACTTGGATACCGACACAAATGCAGGACATTTTCCTGCATTTTTCGACTTCCTTTTGATTATCCATCAGAGGCGACATAATTATGGCAATTGGCTGTCAACGAAAGTTTTGTTTTAATCCTATATTTTGAAGGCGATTCAAAACAATATGCTTTTTTTTTATGCAATACTTAATATATATAAACACTTATCGATTAGTTTATAACAGTACCATTAAACAGCAAACAACTATTAAATTTCAAAGGCCTGTTGACATGACCTAATAGGATGATAATTTGATCCATAGCAACGGCTTCAATATGCTGAGATGAATGAAAAGTGTTTCTGGCTCCTTATACCCGACAAGAAAATTTGAATTTGTGTTTCCTGTGTTAGTTGAAAAATTTGGTTTTTCTATCTAAAACAAAAGTGTTTTGGTCTTCCTGGGCTACGTGTAAAAATTTGAATTTTCTGTTTCTATGACGGAAAAACGTTCTTACTTTGGACTTTGGACTTGCTGTGCTATCTGAAAAAATTGTAAAATTAGACTTCCTGTGCTACTGGTAAAAATTTGTGGTATTGGAATTCCTGTGTTAAATGAAAAAATTTGTTTTGGCCTTCCTGTGCTACCTAAGAAAAATAAGGTTTTGGGGTTCCTGTGCTAACTTAGAAATTGGGTTTTTGGGCTTCCTGTGCTAAATGAAAATTTGGTTTTGGGCTTCCTGTGCTACCTGAGAAAAAATAGGGTTATGGGTTTCCTGTGGTAACAAAATATTGGGTTTATGGTCTGCTTGTGCTACCTGTAAAAAAATTGGTTTTGGGCTTCCTGTGGAAGAAATGGAAAAAAAGTTGTGGCATTGGATTTCCTGTGCTACTTTAAAACATCTCAGGTTTTGGGCTTCCTGTGCTACCTGAGAAAAATAGGGTTTTGGGTTTCCTGCGGTAACTTTAAATATTTGGTTTTTGGGCTTCCTGTGCTAAATGAAAAATGTGTTTTGGGCTTCCTGTGCTACCTGAGAAAGAAAAGGGTTTGGGTTTCCTGTGGTAACAAAAGTATTGGGTTTTTCACCCGTCCCGTACGTTGTAAGCCAGTGCTTACTGAAAGTTGTAAAGTCCTTGTAACCAGATGTTACTGACCTTTGTAAAAAGCGATAAAGCTAGCGCCCAACCTCTTCTGGGTTTGCCGAATGGAACGCCTGATCTTTATCGCATTATATATGTCTTTTATTTTTTAATTAGTGTTTTATTTTTGCCTCTAAAGCACTTAGATATTTTATTCTTTAAAACGTTTTGTGAGTGATGTTCTTCAGTCGTGGCTGTAATAGAGGAAAATCGAAGTTAATTGTCCGAGATTATCAAAAGTTTGTTGACGAGGACGGCCAAACAAAAGTGAAACGAGTGAGGAGCACCCTGAGAATACTAGAAGGTGTTGTGAATAGTCGACAAGATGATGATGGGGCAAGTTCATCTTCAGCTGACGATATACTAGACTTGCCAGACGCTAGTGATCGCTTCAATGTTGAAGTTGACCCTGGTCCATCCCACTACGAAAAAAGTAGTGCTAGTGCTGTCAAGCACTGGCAGGAAATTAGAGCAAACTTAATTAAAGTTTCTCTAAAACGAGAAGGTTTACTGCAGCTTGATAAAGAATGCAGCAAGTGCAAAGCACAAACAGCTCAACTGAGATGTCTTGATTGTGGTGGTTCGTCAGGTTTTTTTCTGTGTGAATCCTGTTGTATATGCCTTCACAGTACAGAGAATATTCTACATTGCCCTGAGATATGGAAGGTAAATTTCAGACTATTGCATCCTGTATAACAAATTGCATACTCAATCTCTTACTGTAAAATACTGCATGTTTGTTCTAAGGATGGAAAGTGGGAGCAATACGTTTTTACAAAGACGTTTGCTACATCCTGCTTTGATCCTGATTGTGCTGAAATGGGCCATCAAATCAATTTGTCCTTAACTTTGATTGATGACAAAGGTAATGTACATCAAATGAAGCAGCATACTATATTTATAACATTAAAATATATATTGCACCTATATATATATTGGTCACCTGTCAATCTTAGCCAGTATTTTTAAGGGGGGACTTGAACGAAAATCGCTCAAACTTCAATTGAGCTGAAATTCTTCAGAATAATCTTTAGTGGTTAAGTAAACACGTTATCAAGTTTTATCGCTATATTCAGGTCGAAAGTATTATATTTTTATGGTTCTTTTTTGGAGTCTGTGACATCATATACTCAACATCACGCATCGCTCAATACATTTCTTTGTATTTTATGATCAAAATATCAGTTTCAAAGAAAAGAAAGACCTCTCGGCCTAATAGAAATAAAATAAATCAAGGATTTCTTTACAAAGAAATGTATTGAGCGATTTTCGTTCAAGTCCCCCTTTAAAAGATCTTGCCAGTTAATTAATTCTTATCACTACTGACACCAAATATAAAATCATTTTAAATTCCAATTTTTAGGTAGACACCATAATGTTTTGGTTCCTACGTGCAGCTGTGCCACAATAATGGAGATTTTAGTCTACCACCGATTTTGGCCAGCTACACCATGCTCCCCAACCATATCTTTCTCTTTTGATCTCCTACTAAGATTACAGGCCTTAATGTTTGAGTGTCATATTTCAGTTTATGATTTTGTCAAGCATTTATTCTTTTATATTAGAGATGCACCATTTTCGAAGGTAAATCAAAATATTGATTCAATTAGAAGAGGGTCCTGAAGGGGTAAAATGGGAGCTGGGATGAGGGAACAAACGACGAAGCTAAAGAGGTCTATTACATTGTATTTGATATTTTAATCATTACAGGCTAGTAAACCAACTGCTTGCTATTGAAAAGGCCCATAAAATCCCAATGAGATGGAAGCCAACTGATCAAGAGTTTCAGAATACACTCGTTGCCAGTGAAGCAGCCTCTGCGAGGTCTACACTTAATCTGCTACTTATGAGTGGCCGCAGAAGATGGTTTCTTTTAAGCCTAGTGAAGAAATATGCAGGTCACCTGTTTTGTTTCATTATTGTTTTATGTCTACATCCTCATAAATTTAGTATTTACTACTTCTCTTACTGCTACTACTGCTGCTGCTGCCACACCTACCCGCAATTAACATTATTGTTAATATTTATATTAATATTAGTGTGAACTGTTGTTTTTATTTATAGATGGCCAAGCCCAAGCGTACCGCATCACCAAGGCAGTCACAAAGGAAAGCAAGATCCTGAAGAACCTGCTTAAAAAGTTCAATGCATCTGTTCAAATCTTGAAGGAGCATGGGCGTTTTATGAGCACTCTCTCTTGGGATGAAGTGACTAATGTAGCCAGTTCCTCCCTATACACTAGTACTCCCAAAAGTTGTGACCAGGAAATAGTGCCAGATGCCATTAAGAGAGAAATCATCGATGCATACAATCTTTGCCAAAGGGCAGGTGAAGAACTCTGCACGCTGAACCAGGAGATGTCCAGGATTATTCATTTCTTTTACGAAGAATGCAAAGACTTGGAACAAAGAAATGAAGTCACTCTAAGAAGGAGGCCGGACATTCCCATTACTCTTTGGGCAGGTCAAAGAAGTGTTCTTTTGCGTAAATTGCACTTCTGTCAGAGACATCTATTATTTTCAGTAGAATCATTTAAAGCCTTCATTGCAATCCCTACAAACATCGATGATTATCTTAAAAATAGCATTTGCATCAACATTCCTTATGATCATTTGATGAACGAGATGGATGAGTGTGGACCAACTGAAGATGTTAAAGTATTGAACCCTTTAGAGGATATTATTGATGAAGAGAAGGGTGATTACTTGTTCAGAGATGACAATGATAGTGGCTTTGCATCTGCTTACGAATCCTCAATCCCACCTGATATAACTCACTAGAAACAAGCATTAGGTTATTAGCTTTTATAGGATAAATTTATCATCCTCATCGTCATCGTTGTCATTATCATCATAATCATCATCAAAAATTAATATATTTTTACAGTTCAGTGTCTATTTTGTCTTTATTTATATGACAAACTTAATAAACAGTTAAAATTAAAAAAACCTCTAAAATATATTTCCTAGCAGCCCGAAGGGAGTTCTTGGCCTGGGATCTGATGGGGGTGTCCCGCCGGAACCCCTAAAACCTGACCCCATTTAAGACAAAAAATTCTCGAAAACCCATACCCTGTTTAAGACACAAATCATATGGTAAAACATGAAACTATCCACAACATAAAAAATTGAAATGTTTTACAATACTAGTAGTTGCTGGCTTACAAACATGGTTTACAATTGCAGTAACTACTGGGCTATAACATCAAAAGTTTTACAATACTAGTAGTTGCTGGCTTACAAACATGGTTTACAATTGCAGTAATTACTGGGCTATAACATCAAAAGTTTTACAATACTAGTAGTTGCTGGCTTACAAACATGGTTTACAATTGCAGTAACTACTGGTCTATAACATCAAATGTTTTACAATACTAGAAGTTGCTGGCTTACAAACATGATTACGAACTCATTAGTTCAGTACTGAATTACAACTTTTCACGGCCCAGTGAGTCTTAGTGAAGATTACTGATTTAAAACCCTACATGATAGAGTGCAAGCAATATATCCGTGAAATTTACTAAATAGTACAATAGAAAATAGTAAAACAATAGAAGTTGTATAAAATTGTACAATTTAAACTAAACTGGTTTCACAGAAATAGTACTCTTTGCACTCTATACATATAATTCGTACGTAAGTCGTTATAGAGTGTGCGCTTTATAATCTAAATATACAAGGCATATTGTGATCGACGGTTTTCCTTATTTTTAAAAAAAACATTATTTAATTTGTCAAAAATATAAAAATATATATATAAAAAAATACAACAATTGTTTTTCATTTTGTTTGTTGATTGTGCAATTTAAAAAAGAAGTATAAAGGAGGACAAGTGAACAGCACTATACTGATGATGGGTTGTAAAACTTTTATCTTCTCCTACGCGTTTTGTCTAACTCTGAAGACTTCCTCAGGGATCGAGTTTTACAATAAAGTTGAGACTGTCACCGGTCTTAGACAGGGTATAGTGATTTACGAGAATTTGTCTTAAATAGGGGTTGATTTTTTGGCATAAGTCGTATTCCAGGTGCTATTTTTCTTTGGGAGACCACAAGAGATATTGTTGCGACATTTTGTAAATTGTAGCATTAATGTTTTGTAAATTATTATCTATGTTTGTCTTAAAAAGGGTACGTAATTTCTCTCGTAACAATTTACGCATACAGGGAAGAACATAGCAGCTAGAACATAGGCTTTGGATGGTAAGAGTATTTTGGGGCGCAGTTATAGCCTGAGTGAAGTAATTACTAGGCATTGATCCGAGAAATAGAAATTGCTTGTTAAGGGATTGTTAAGGTATCAGGATACGTTGAAGACCGCTTTGCGCGGAAGCCGAATTTCGCAGAGACAGCTACGATACTTTTTGTCCTTGTTGCAGCCGTATCGTAACCGTATCGTAATTCTCGATTCTGATTTGTTGTTAATTTTTACTTCCTCTCTGTGATTGGATGATGTGTCGCTAAATAATTCTTCGTGGGTAGCGCGGTATTGTAAGTATGACCTCTGATTGGATGAACTAGGCCGACTTGCCGTATCTTATTTTAACCGTATCGTAAGTTCGATTCCTGATTGGATGAATACGGATGAATACGGTACTTTTTCCGTATCGCGCAATCATCGTTGCCGTAAGGTCGATTCCGGATTGGGATGAACACGTCAAATCCGTATCGTAGCCGTAGTCGTACCGTAAACCGTGATCGTAAGTTTCCCACTCAATTTCCGCCACGACAAACAAAAAAAAAAAAAACATCAGTTAAATCGTATTATATTAGTCGGGTTTAATGACTTCACTCTGTAACTGAGTTCTAACTCCTTGATATTATAGGTTTTAACGATTTTAACATCCACACACAAATCAATTAATTAAATATATATTGCAATTTGCTTAGAACTTTTCAATCATTGTATATTTCAACTTAATATCTATTCATTAGTTTGTAGATATGATGTTTATGGGTTTATTGTAGATAAAACTATGAAAGTTCTATCGTTAACTAAACTGTATACGTACTAATTTGTGCCGTTTTGCAGATAGAGTGGTTTTCATAAACCAGTCGTGAAACAAAGGTGTACTAAATCCTGCTAACTTATAGTGTAATAGTGAGAAGCACATAATGGAAAGCAGAGGAACGGGAGTAATGCAGTTTAATAGATTGAAGTGTATTTCATGGGTTAATGAAACCTCTCTATCACCTGTTGGCTGCTCTGTATTCTAGCAGTTCAACTATTTTTGTTTTTTCTCTCGCAATTTTCTTGGTTTTTGAGCCAGGACAGATGGGCTGCCTTGACCAAATTCAGGATGCAGCTGGTCAATCAACGTCTTGGCTTCCTTTCCCTTCTTCTTTTCGGCTGACGATGCCTGTACTGTAATGCCTACAGGCCTAACGTTGGCAGATGGCCAGGCAATGTAGGACCCCTTCTCTACTTCACCTGGATAGTCTTCCCAAGCGGTTACAGCACTGTCCATGACATCCGTTACTTGGAAAGCATACCAACCCGGAGATAGTTGGCGGCCATGGACAGTGCTTCGCTCCACTTTCAGCCCTTGCCCTACGACCTTGCCTGTTCCATCAAGCAGCTGAAAATCGGCGGAGGAGCATGCTGTTGCTGCAGAAAAGAACGTAAAAGAGTTAAAGGCGCGATTACATGATGTTATTATTTTCTCTTCAACTTGTCTCGCATTGCGTTCACAAATTGCGCCATTGTGTACACGATGCGACGCTCGGTGCAACTTGTGCATCAACGCCATAGCGAGGCCGTATAGTAACGAAGGCGTAAGATTCGTTAAAGGGGCCGTTCAACTTCGTGACAATGAGCGTCCCATGGTTACTATTTTATAATATGTACCTTTGCTGTTTGTTTGAAGTAGTTCACCAGAAGGTGCTGCATTGATAGCAGTATTGTTGGTTTCTGAAGCAAAAAAGCAATTTATTTCACGCCCAAAATCAATAGACTTGCTACCCCACAATACATTTCTTTGTAATTTTATTGGATTTTCCAGGAAGTTCATAACTAGAAGTGTCCATCAGGTATTGGGGTTGTGTCCGATGTGTTTTACCAACGAGTTATTTATGACTTCTGGTTTTCCTAGTATTTCATAGCGTTTACTTCGACAAAATACTGCATCATATTATCCGTAGTTATTAAATGATAAGACGTTCTCATTCAGCACTTTTTATCTTTAAAAAAAGCGTTAAAAGATACTTTACGTGTCCAGTACTGTGTTGTAAGCCAGTAGTTACTGGAGTCTATTACGTGTCCAGTACTGTGTTGTAAGCCAGTAGTTACTGGAGTCTATTACGTGTCCTGTACTGTGTTGTAAGCCAGTAGTTACTGGAGTATATTACGTGTCCAGTACTGTGTTGTAAGCCAGTAGTTACTGGAGTCTATTACGTGTCCTGTACTGTGTTGTAAGCCAGTAGTTACTGGAGTATATTACGTGTCCTGTACTGTGTTGTAAGCCAGTAGTTACTGGAGTATATTACGTGTCTTGTACTGTGTTGTAAGCCAGTAGTTACTGGAGTATATTGCGTGTCTTGTACTGTGTTGTAAGCCAGTAGTTACTGGAGTCTATTACGTGTCCTGTACTGTGTTGTAAGCCAGTAGTTACTGGAGTCTATTACGTGTCCTGTACTGTGTTGTAAGCCAGTAGTTACTGGAGTATATTACGTGTCTTGTACTGTGTTGTAAGCCAGTAGTTACTGGAGTCTATTACGTGTCCTGTACTGTGTTGTAAGCCAGTAGTTACTGGAGTATATTGGGTGTCTTGTACTGTGTTGTAAGCCAGTAGTTACTGGAGTATATTGCGTGTCTTGTACTGTGTTGTGAGCCAGTAGTTACTGCAGTATATTACGTGTCTTGTACTGTGTTGTAAGCCAGTAGTTACTGGAGTATATTACGTGTCTTGTACTGTGTTGTAAGCCAGTAGTTACTGGAGTATATTGCGTGTCTTGTACTGTGTTGTAAGCCAGTAGTTACTGGAGTCTATTACGTGTCCTGTACTGTGTTGTAAGCCAGTAGTTACTGGAGTCTATTACGTGTCCTGTACTGTGTTGTAAGCCAGTAGTTACTGGAGTATATTACGTGTCTTGTACTGTGTTGTAAGCTAGTAGTTACTGGAGTCTATTACGTGTCGATCGTGTGCTCTCGTACGAATGTGGAAGTACCTACCTTGATGATATATAACTGCGATCAAAATCTGTCAGAAACAAGAACTATATGGGATGATTTTAGCAATACAGGCTGTGTAAAAAGGTAAGGAATACAGTATTTGCAGGGGTCAACAGGCGTTCCATTCGGCAAACCCAGAAGAGGTTGGGCGCTAGCTTTATCGCTTTTTACAAAGGTCAGTAACATCTGGTTACAAGGACTTTACAACTTTCAGTAAGCACTGGCTTACAACGTACGGGACGGGTGGGTTTTTAGTCTCCTTGTGCTACCTGTATAAAAATGGGTTTTGGGCTTCCTATGCTACACCTAATAAAAAAAATTTGGGCTTCCTGTGCTAACGGGAAAAAGTTGTGGTTATGGGTTTCCTGTGCTATTTTAAGACATTTCAGGTTTTGGGTTTTCTGTGGTAACTTTAACAATAAGGTTTTTGGGTTTCCAGTGCTAAACGAAAAAATTTGTTTTGAGCTTCCTGTGCTTCCTGAGAAAAATAGGATTTTGGGTTTCCTGTGGTAACTTTAAAAATGTGGTTTTTGGGCTTCCTGTGCTAAATGAAAAATTTTGTTTGGGCTTCCTGTGCTACCTAAGAAAAAATAGGGCTTTGGGTTTCCTTTGGTAACTTTTAAAAATTGGTTTTGGGTCCCTGTGCTACCTAGAAATTATTTTTCCATCTGTTAGTTTTGGGTTTCCTGTGCTACTTGGAAAGGTTTTGGTTTAGAGCTTCCTGTGTTACCTCGAGTTTTTTTGGGTTTTGGGCTTGCTGTGATTTCCAGAGAAATGTTGTCTTTTCCGTTGGGTTTAACAGGAAAAATAACCTAGTAATGCTAAAAAGGTAAATTATACACACCGTAAAAAGATGAAATCGAACTCGATTTGTCGGAGGATATCCGAGTAAAATTTGGCGTTTTGGGTACCCTGTGTTTAACCGACTGTTTGCTCTTGGGTACCCTGTGTTTACGAAAGAAGACAAAATTAATATGACAAAAGCAAATTATTTTATTGGGGAAACTAAAGTAGACTGTGAAAGCTAAAGTTTACGTTTTGGACTGAAAAGTGTTAAGCCTGAACCTTAATATGGAAATGATACGTAGCACTCTGACAGTACGATGAATAAAATAGAGGTAAGTCGAATGTAAATACCAATAGTATGGAATAAAAGTAACCTCGCTCTTCCAATCTTGCTTTTATTTGTAATACTTGGGGAGATTTTTGTTGTTGACTCATGTAAATCAATGTTTCTCGACTACGGACTATTGATATTCGGGCTCAAAGCTGCCTTATAAATTTTGGCTCTAAGATCGAATGTCTTACCTGCTACAAAGTCTCCACACTTTAACATGATAGTGACTGTATAGATAGAACTTTAGCTTCTCTTGCACGTGCAACATGGTTGTTGACATGTCATTTACATGTATGATCACTAGGCATCTGGAGACAATATGACAGTGAAGACTGTGGAAAACTTGTGGATTCTCACATAATAAGGTCAAGTCAAATGACTCTTCTAATTTGGCACTGGAAGGACTTGAAGCTCTATGATTTGCACCCACCTTTTTGGTTCTATTATGGCAGCTACTACCCCAGATTGGATCAAGTGAGGTTATTGAATGAAAATAAAAACAGGGATAAATAGAGTTTTGCTTTGCATGCATAGGATGCTTTGGAATTTAAAAGGCTGTATTAATATGAACAAGGATTTGTTCGTTGAGTATAATGAGAATATGTATTTCACATATTTGTTCTGCGCCCGGTTGTACATGTAATATGTCAAATTGAGGTGTTCCTCATTTGATCAGTCGGTCATTTGGTGTGGACAGTTACTTGTACCTGAGATTGGGAATGAGTTAACTTACTTTGTGTGCAACTCCTGTATACATTCTTATTTAGAATAGGAGTTTTGAGATCTCCGAGTACTTTGTATGCTGGAATTTTCATGGCCAGCTTGAAGGTTTGTTTGATTGAAGTGTGGTACATGTGTGGTAGAATAGGAGTTCTTTATTTTTACTGTTAGCCTTGGGTACCTGTTGGAAAAACAAGGGACTCAACAAAGGACTGCATGTGCCAGTTCATTTAGTTTCTTTGTCAGTAGCTTCGTGCACAGTGGACAGCATTGGTTTACTTGTTAAAAACAGGATATACATGGAAACTTTGTTATTATCCGGTTAGCTCAGTTAATAAGAGCGTCAGTCCGTAGTTTAAGCCTCAGCTGGACCAAAAGAACTCAGGAGAAGGTGCTAGTCCCTTTGTAATTACATCTGCAAATGGGTAGAACATTTTATTTTAGTCATATGGTCAAAACTCACAAAAAACATTAAAGATTGAATCACCATCTGTGACAGGCTTTAAATCACAAATAAGAACAATCAATATAGAAACACTTCTTCGTGATGACAAATGTCAGAACTGTATTTTATGTGCTAATTAGTTATATTTTGTACATATTTTCTATCTAATTTGGTACATATTTTCTATCTAATTTTACTATTTTTATTAGGGTATTTTTTATTATCATTATCATTATATGCTTTAGATATTACGAAAATAGGGTGGGTGAGTGTGTTGGGAGGGTTTATGGGAGGGTTTTTTTTTGGGGGGGGGTATGTTATAAAGGTAGGGATATTCAGGGGATAGGGGTTATGGGTATAATGTATAATTATAAATTTCTATTTCTATTGCATTTTATATTATAATTTTTATTATTATTAGGCAGGTAGATAGGTATCGACATACAATTAGTTGACATTTTAAGATGTACACTAGATATATTGACATGTTAATAAAGTCTTTATTATTATTATTATTTTTACCTTCAAGTCCTCTTGGATAGGGTCACTTAATTAAACCTGCAGTAAAATGTCCATTTTTCCATTCCACATAAAAGAACCTGTTGAATTATTCGTACAAGAGTAGGTGTTTTTAGGACCCAGTTCAAACTCCTATCCCAATTTGGAGGCATAACATAACTAATCTACTAATTAACAACTCACTCATGATTTTTAAGCTGCATGGCTGCTAATTAGTCCTTAATATGCAGCTCCTAAAGTCCTCCAATGGTCATAAATGTAAAGCGCATTGAGAGGTTGTGAAATGCTCCTTATAAGAACCTCCATTATGATTATTGTCTGGACTAGAGTGCTCACCATATATCTGTGAAATAATAACTAGCCATGCATGGACGTTTAAAAGTATTATTTTAGATATCAACTATATATTAATAGTTTTAAACTAGCTAAGAAGGTAGAGATAAATTATTAGCTTTCATTCCCAATGTTCTGCTCCACTAATATCCACTATTTTTTAAATAATAGCAGCAAAATATCTGAAATTAGACAAGACATTTTTGGTTTTGTTTCACAGATTTATGGTGTGCACTCTATGACCCACTCCACATTCTGGAAGGTCACAATTTCTGTTCTGAAGTGTTCTGAAGTGAAATAGCCCAAAGGTTTACAAAGCCATATATTTTTAGTTATGAGCTTTATTTGCAAATGGAAATAAACACAGTACTTTCCACAATGGCATTTTTGTATAAAGAATTAGTCTTGAATTTACGTCATCTCATTTGCATATTGATGTTTCAAGTGTGTATATCTCCAAAAAGAAATTTTCACATACAAAAATACTGCAACCATATCACTACACTATTCACATAGTGATTTTGGAAACTTGATATACACTTTAATATTGGGGACACTGTCATGACATAGCATATTATTTATGAGCAGAGGGAGGGCTATAAAATTGCTTCCATCTGACCCCTCTTAATTTGTAGAATTTTCACTATGATATATTTAGCTATCATTGCCAGCTCCACCTTGACATTTATAGATAACAAATGTTTTTGATAAAAGGAGGGTATCTAGAAGAGAATTATTAGTTATGTTTATAATTGTCACTAGCTAATAAACAGGGGACTTAGAAAAAATTCTGGGTCAGTTGATCAGGAATCAAACCTGTGACCTACTGGATACCGTCCAGGTAAATCTGTAATCAAGACAAACTAGTGGGATTTCCATCCATTTTAGAATGGCACAAAGGTATGATCGCATGTTTTATGACTGAGCTCAACCCTGTGGCTTGCTTTTAAAATTTTTATAATGTTAATTAATTTAAAATGTTTAGTCGCAGTCAATACAGAAAAAGCTGAAAAGAAGCTAAAAGGAGAAACAATTTATTCAAGAATCAGCCATCCATTCTATAAGATCGGTTTAGTAATTTGTATAATATTGAGCTCCAAGTGAGGGTCTATGTGAATTATGGCAGCCAGACTTGCATGCCTTTCCATTTATTTGCTCAGGGAGGGGTGCTGCACACTAATTTATCCCATGGAGGAGTGCATCCCTTAGAATCAAAGGGAAAAAACAGTGTTTGTTATCTTCGAAGTAGGGGTATAAAGTTGAACCAGGGAGGGGTGTGCGCACCCACTGCACCCCTCCCCTGAATCCACCACTAATTATACAAACAAAAACACATTTCTGACTCGAATCCTAGCACCAAAGTGTTTCTCGACTATCAAACTATAATTTTGATGACATATTTATCGACAAAATAAAATTTGAAGCTTTTCTGTAAGCATATATCATATTCGAAGCCTTTGAAATTCAAACAATTATGTCATTATAAATTCAGTTAACCTTATGGTCTTCATGAACTCTGCTCTTGGTCTACCTGTGATTTGGTAAACTTCGAGAAATTAATATTATTGCTTTTCACCTACGTCATCAAAGATTTTGCAAGGATTTATATAAAACAAAACTTCCACAGACCAAAAGAGTAGCCAAAACTATATATCTCAGCCAAACTTCTAGCTAAAAGAAGTATTAGATATGAAGATACAAGCAATTGATTATGGCCACAATTTAGTTTAAATATATGGGTGCGCCATCTTGGTGTCTCATTGCATGAGGGACACCAATATGGTGGCCAAATCACAAAAGGTTAAAAATTATGTTCACATTGCAAACATTTCAAATTTTCAACAACAATCATAAAAATTTTAAGAAATAGAAAATTTTTTTTCAACCCAAACATGTTTCAGCATTAATGATGGATGTTAATGATGTAATAATATTCCTAGATTATATATACATGTAATATATATAGTTAACAACAGCAGGTGAGAATTTGGTGCCTAATATAGAAAAGAAAAGTATTATGTTTGTATAGCAAAGATTACACCATAAGGGCGAGTTTAGTGTGTGTTAACTGTTGATTCAAAAGGGGTTGTTCCCATTTGATATGCATAGCCTCTTTGATTTTTAACTGATAATCAGTTTGCGCAGAGTCAATAATTGCAAAGCTACGTTCTGAGTAAGCATTTTGATAGTCTGCCGAGGCTTTAAGATGTGCGAGGACATGAGAATTTTTGTATTTTGAGAGATGTCTTTTTATGCATGTTTTTAGGTGTTGGCAAGTCATACCAATATAACAAACGTTAATTACAGTTTGCACATGTAAATAACATCCAGACGCATTTCATTGGGGATTACATTCTTAAAGTGCTTATAAGCCTTTACACAATATTTTCAGAATTGATTCTTTAAATAGTGAATAGTTGATTGTGAAAATAAATCGTCTTCAGAATGTCGGGACCTTGAGATACGAAGGTTTATATTTCCAATATTTTTATGTTTATGACTATATGACATACCATAAGGGATTTGAGTCATTTTGTGGCGACTTTTAAAATTGAACGCTGGACATTTTTTGGGAACAAATTCTTAAGAGCCTATTTGTGAGTCACAAGTAAAAAGGTGATGCTTTTAAAATACTGTATTCCAGAATGAGTGCAGTGTTGTATATTAAATGATCCCTTTTGTTAAGTCATAGTCATAGCTTTAAATTAGATGTAGGATTCAAAATCTTATTAAAGTAATGCTTGATGGTTTGTCAATAACACCTTGCAGATAGAAATTTGTCTTAAGTATTTCAACTAAGCTTTTAATGTCAACATGAAAGCCTGCATGACCAAGTGTTATTGATCTTATGAATGCGATCAATCAAAGTGTACAATAAACCAACTTTGTATTTAGTGGTGAAAAACTAATATAGTTGGTAAATAGTCCTTATAAATGTTTTCTATCCATAAATAGATGTTAAAGTATGATCACTAGAGTATATATCTATACATATTTCAAGAAAGGGCAATTAACATTATGATCTTATTGTTTCTCCATCATAAATTTGATGTTGTCATGCTTAGAATTCATGTAGTCAAAAACTTTAAAGCATCTGATGATAAGCAAAAAGTGTCATTAACATATCTACGGTGAAACATTAAAGAGGATTCTTTATAGTCATTGAGCCAAATTTCTTCATGGTGTCCCATGAATAAATTGGCTAATAACGGGAGAAAAGAGGAGAACCCATGGCCACTCCGTCAATAATGCAACCTGCTCCTAATATAAACCACGAAAAAGGAAATGAGAACCTGTTGTTGCTAAGGTAAATAATCGAGTTTGTTGATTGTGATCTTATTAGATCAGGATTACCATCTTTAATGTAGCGAACAACTGCAAGATCAATGTTTCTTTCAGAGGAATATTAGTAAATAAGCTTTCTATGTTGAAAGATCTAGATACCATGAAATGATTGTTGGTGTATATAATAAATTGATTTCCTTGACAAAGTTAAAGCCATCAAAAATCAAAGAGGCTATGCATATCGAATGGGGGAACAACCCCTTTTGAATCGACAGTAACACACGCTAATCCTCACCCTTAACTTATTGCATAATCTTTTATTGACAATTTCTTAAAATTGTTTCTTCACCTGCTGATTAACAAATCATTAAAAATGAAGCTACCAATCATCTACCATAAGTTAAAAACGTATCATTTTCAATCAAATTTCCCTATTTCTAATGCTTTGAAAATGTGCGACAGAATTGGACTTGCTAATACTGCTAATACAAAATTATTTAGGTAAAACTCTTCTTATGATGCTGAAAACAAAATATTCAACAAACAGTCTCGTGGGTGAATACTTTGGATTTTAGTTTTTTGCTGACATCACGTGAAAACCAAAAATGTTTTTGTTTTTCAAGGAACATGTTTTAAAAATAAATGGCAGCTTCATAGATAGTTTCCACTATCAAAAACCAAATCCTTTCAAAGATAAAGCATTATATAAGGGCCAATACTTACACGTTGCAGACATTACATTCAGAGAGTTTTTAAAGTTATTCAATTAAATAAAGCTGCCTTTTTTTAACTCGTGGACACACGAATCGTAGAAAGGAGTTATTGTGAGGGGTCTTAATATGCAAATGTGTCACTCACTCACTAAGATGTTAGCAGATCGATAATAAGCCTGAAGCGAGATGACGTTTTATCCCCGTCTCTAGACCATAATAGTTTTTAAAATTCTTTCATATTAAAATTTTTGACTAAAGAACAAAAGCAGTGTGAAAAGGATTATGGTCTAGAGACGGGGGTAAAACGTCATCTCGCTTCAGGCTTATTAAACGTTTATCTGTCAGAATCCTATCACCTAGTACCATTGCAGCCTGTGTATAAATGTGGATGGAAAGTCTTGGGCAGAAAAAAAGTTATGACGCCGCTTGAAAATTCGATCCAAAATTTGAAGCATATAAGACATCACGCTTTAGAAACACCACAATTGAATGGATTGCCTTGAAGTTTTCACATACCTATTTCCAAGTATTGTGGAGGAGCCTTCAAATCAGCATCAAATCTTAAAAACTCATTGAATAAATGTTTTTTTACTAATTGTCTTTGTAAACCTCAAAAATGCGAGTTTTGCTAAAAATCACATTTTTGCCTTTTTCTTCAAAACGGCTCCAAGTTTTTTCTTTAAACTTCCTACATCAATAGACCAGAGCTTTATCTAGATGGTAGTGAAATGTCTAACAGCTCGTCCTATCCATGCAAAATTTGGAGAAAACATTTTTGAAAGTGAGGTGGCCTGAAGAGCTCACATCACCCCGCTAGAAATAATTAATTCAATATCGGTCGACAACAACACTCTCGGACATTCCACAATGTTAATTTCGGGACAGGCTCGGCAGAATATCTGCAGAAACACAATGACATTGAAGATGTCGTTATGCAAATATTTGCAGTGGTTTCAGGTTTCTTTAACAGACAAAAGCATGTTTGCTACACATCTAAAGACTGAGGGCATCCGTTTAGAATTTGATACCCACAAATTGAGTGTTTTCTGTTTCCTTTTTGCAGTAGTTTTTCTCTCAACATCTTACTCAACAAGAAACTTGCAACTGAAATATCCCAGCCTCGTGAATATCATTTATCATTTCAAATGCCGACTATGTGAACTTTTTAACCTCTATCAATTTTAAGATAATATAGTGTTTGAAATTTAGCTGCATGTTTACTTAAAAAAAGTTTTGGATTCATTACGTAATGTCGACTGCAACACTTATTTGGCAGTTTATAAGTCTGCTATTATAATGAAAATTGGATTTGTAAGAATCCATTGAGAGACTTAAGGAAAAATGAGGGATTTGAATTTTTTTCAAATTTTACATGCTTGGCCATTATACCTACAGCTCGTTTGGGCAGTTTCTCTACATTTGAACCTAACTATAAAACTTGAATAAAAACAAACTAGAAATACATGTTATGCAAATTTACTGTTTATTAAATTAATATCTAGATGAAGTGTAATCATAGTTTTTTAAATCTTTCTTCAATCGCTAAACATTGTTATCATGCATGAAAAGTCTTTTTGTAGTTTTCAAACTAAAAAATAATTTTATTATGGTACTAAATAATTCAGAAATGCTTTTCTGCTGTGAAGTAAAAAGCTAATTATAGTAACTTTCCTAGAAACCCAATAGTCTTCCTGGAACTATAAAACTTAAAAATGTAGAGTTTTTCTCTGTGTTTTCACAGCATGCATGGCAGGGAAGCAGCATGCCTTTGTTTGACATGCAAAAATAATTTGTTTTGAAAAAAAATAGGAACACACAATGATCTCTTTGTACCTATTATGTATGATCAAAAAGTTAAAAATGTACATATATTTCATAGTCAACTATTAGAGTCATGGTAGAAATGGTTTATTTTAGTGGTTATTTCAATAAAGAAACAAAGTGATGATTTAAAATGGAAATTTATCAAAATCTTGTCTGAAAAGAGTCTGACAATAAGGAGTCTGTGACATTATACACTCGACATCGAACATTGCTCGATCCATACATTTCTTTGTAGTTTATGTTCAAAATATCAGTAGTAAATGGAGAAAATAAAGAACTACCCAAACACCCCAAAATATAAATTTTAGTCACAAGTAATGGGGTGAAATAAGCACATTATATAGCCAATAAGAACATACCTAATAGGTAAATTATGAGCCCTAGATGAATGTAGCCACCCTTTGTGCTTCATAGGAATAAAATAAATTAAAGGTTTATATACAAAGAAATATATGTTGCCAATGTTTGATGTTGTGAGTGTATGACATCACAGACTCCAAAAAATAATCATAAAAATATCATACTTTCGTCCTGAATATCGAGAAAACACTTCATACAGTGATTAATGGACCTTTAAAGAGTATTCTTAGGAAAGTTTCAGCTGGATCCAAGGTTGAGCGATTTTCATCAGTCGAGCGGCACTCTAAGATAATTCGAGATATTATGGATTATATATTAAAAACACAAAAGACAAATATTTGCTGCTTTTTGCTGTGGACTTTATAAAGGCATTCAATTAACTCCATCAATTGAACATAATTTCATCTTTGCAGCAGTCCTACATAAATTTGGCTTTGACGAAAATTGTTTTATCAAATGGGTGACAATTCTTTTCCATGACAATCAAAGCTGTATCATTACAATCATGGTAATTAAAGCAACATATTCTTTCAAGGTCCATAGAGGAAGGAAACAAATAAAAAATGAGACCCTATATATCAGCTATTTCCCCTTATCTTTAAATACTAACCATAGAAATCATGGAGATCATGATTCGGCGTTGTAATGATATAAAATTAAAGGTGTGAATATGGAATGAAAGGCAAGAAAGTCAGTTCTCTTTTGCAGATGCGATGATACCACTTTTTTCTTTAATTCATTCAACAAGTTTTGGAAATATTACATTAAAAGATCAATTTTATGACTAACTATTCATCATTGAAAATAAATGCAAAGAAGTCAAGCTGGATGGCTCAGGGTAGAGGAAACAGAGAACCCCCAATGGATTTCAATAAAAATTTTCAGTAGATTAATTTCATCAAGAAGGCTGATCAAAATATTGAACATATATTCACTAACTTTCAGACAATCCCAGAAGTAATTCTGTCATTATGGAAGGCACCTAAACACTTTACAGTAAACTTTTAAACTTGTTTGAATCCATCAACATATCTTAAACACATAGGAGGATTTCACCAAATAAAGAATAATTTTGATAGGAAAAGGATCCAAAAGAATGTTCCAGCTTTCTACAAAAGTGTATTAATAACGTGGGCAGAGATATCAGAAAATAATAGTGACCAACCAAATGCAATATTTAATGAATATAATTATATGGAATATACAGAAATATTTACAATAAGGGGGAAACTCTATTTTTTATGAAGATTTCTCTGCCTTGAATATCAACAATATCTCTGATTAAGGTATGTATCAGGGGACCTTCACGACCGATCGATGATCACTAAAAACGTCATAGGGTACTAACTATTCAACTAATGGCTACAAAAGTATATATTTTATTAATGCTCAATAAACACAGATTTTAACCATGAGAAATTTTTTTTTTAACAATCTTATCGATCAGTTTTTCAAGAGTGCAAGTTCTATAATTTTCAATAGTAATATATTTTTCTGAATGGCAGGGAGCAGCATTCTCTACTTTCACATTCCCATGATGCTTTGCATTTTTTCAGGGTAACCATTCAAAAACTGTCCCAATTTGAAAGGTTTCTCAACTAAATTTATGCTACAGGTATACCTGAATTGACTTCTATCAAGTAGCGAAACGACCTTTTAAGGTAAGTAGCGAAAAAGTGCAAGGTAGCGAAAAGACCGGATACCCTTATATTGATGTTTGCCTTGTTGGGTCCTGACGACAAACCTAACACAGAACTCAGATCCCTAAATCATGACCCATATGGTTATTCAAGACGAAGTTGGGTTGTATCATTGTGTACGGGAATTATCAGGGGAATTCTATTCAAATGCAAATTTGGAGTAATTGGCTAGTAGTCGTACCCTACGATAGCATAAATTAAACTATAATAAATATTTATGTGCACATGCTAATGATACATCGTTTAAATATGACTCAAAAATGAGACCACCCAACCGAATTCGCTTCGTGGTCTAGTGGTTAGGTTTAGGGTTAGGGTTGGGGTTGGCATTGTAGTAGTCCTTTGGTGCCGAAGGTACCGAGTTCGATTCTTGGTGTATTCACTTAATTTTTTTTCTAAGGAGGAGAACCAAAATTTCTAAGTCTCACTCGTGTGTTCGGAAACTCTATGACGCACTTTGTTAATCCGTACACGACGATAGAACCCGAAGTTGTAGCCGTTTCAATGCGGATTGGTGTGCCAGACCAAACTACCCAGAGCCTCCTTAAATTATAGAAAGTATCTCGCGTGAAACTTTTGACTGCATTTCTTGACCGGCACACGTTTCGAAGTATGCGGCTGAAGACAATTCGAAACTTTAATACGAATTAAAAGCCATATAACTGGCAAGTTTGCGTCTGTTGCGTAAAACTTAAGCTTATCACAAACCTTACACGTGGGAAGTGTTTTTCTTTAATATTTCGCTTAGTAATAAAGACAGTGGTAATTAAGCAAAGTCAACACGATGCTTTAAAACACAATGAAATTATTAGTGTCTTTCAGAAATTATCATAAAATCAAATACGAAGGGGATTTTTTAATGAACTATTTTTATACGTGCCTTTAAAATAGAAAGTCATGTTCTAGAGGAATCGCTCGTGGAATTTAGGACTGCATTTCTTGACCGTCATATGTTTCGAAATATGCGGCTGAAGACAATTCGAAACTTTAATACGAATTTAAAAGCCATATTTAAAAGGCAAATTAGGTTTTGTAATTAAATAATTTGGTGATAATTAGGCTATTTCGTCGGTTACGTAAAACTTAAGCTTATCACAAACCTTACACGTGGGACGCGTTTTTCTTTTATATTTCTTCTCCGAGTACACCATTCGTCCCAGGTTCGTATTCCTTAATTTCCATCCCAAGGAAGTTAATCGGTCGACATTATCTTTGTGGAATAGTTGCCAAGGTACGAGAATGCATCCCAGAGAAAAATAGAAATGAACACCTGTACTTGTTGTCTTCTCTTCTCTTCTTTGGTCATCTACTTCGGATTATTGTGTTGGAAGTACGTCACTTATATATACCTATTTATAAGATAAATTAAATAGCTCGCACGCTGTGATTGGTTGATGTTTGCATGAGGGTATGTAAACACAATTGTGACGTCACGACTTCGTTTCTCCCGGTAAAACTTCAAAAATTACAATTTTAAAGTTTTAGAATGATAAACAGGGGCTGCCGAATCTTTTGAAAAACGTGGGGGGGATTCCAGCCCCCCATCTGCATACGATTCTTCCTCGCTTCATATTTGCCTCCTTTGGAGTTTATTACACGAAATTTGATTGGATAAACATCGTAGTTCGTAATTTATGGAGAATATGTATTTTGATATGATAATCAAATGCAAATAAAGATATTTTTGCAAGTGGGTATGTTTTCCCTCAGTATTTATTTTATACAAGCAATAGAAAACTTTATTCTGTGCTTACAATATAGCAACACTCGGGGGGTTGGGGGAATTCTTGACATTATAGTCAAGAATTTATATTCTGGTCATGCTTAGCCTGTTAACAAGGCTCTCCAGGGTGGGAGACTCCCTCTTCCCTTCTCTCCCTTCCCCCTCCCTGAAAGAGCCTTGTTCACAGGCTAGTCATGCTCAGTGCGATTTATTTTCATTTCAATTCACAGGGCAACTAGTTCAAAAAAATTTAAAACATGCAAAAAAAATTAAAGAGCAAGAGGCTCTTGGTTGGCAATGGTACAGGCAACCTAGTAATAAGCATTTTATTTTGTGACTAAGCTTGTGTTCTTTTTCCTGCTAAATATTCTCAACAGGAGTGAGAAGGAGATTTGTGAGGAGAGATGGTTGAGTCTTTGATGGGAGAGGGATGGAAAAGCGCCATCTTGTTCAAATTAATTTTCTGACTTGCTGTCTTTTTGCTCCGATTGAAAGACCAGTTGGAGTTTAAAAAATTGCAGCCATATTAAAATGTTATCAAACTTTGTATCGTATATTATTAAAAAGTGTTAACTTACAATGATTGATTCTTTCCTGAAATTTTATTTCAACTTGACAGAAACCTGAATTAGCCCTTGCATCTCTTTAGTCATGTTACGACTGACTATGCTAATTCTCATTTTATATCATTCTTTTATTATTTTTATTAGTGTAAGTGTGATCATATTCTAAGATAGTTTAGCAAGTTTAGATTAGGAACTTGAGTGTTTTATGAGATATAGAGTCCCTCACATTAGGTAGATTAGCCACAAGGGTGGAGCCCGTGTGGCTTTCTATCTAATGTCAAGGACTCTTACTAGCTATATCCCATGACACACTCAAGTTCAATGTCTTACATACTTAGTCTTATTATCTAGTACATGCATGCACAACTTGTAAACGACAGAATTCAAAAATTAGACTACAAAAAGCAATAAGTTTTCAGTACACTTATTTAATTGAGATTTTGCAAGCAAGGCTGGTGCTGCACAACATATGACACAGGATAACCTACAAGGGACATTTCAACAATTTCCAACTCCGTAAAATCCCCATGTCTACCCCACAATCAACCAATTAAAATATAATAGCAAGAATAAAATACCAAGGAATGTCAAAGTTCAAAATTTAATGTAATAAACTTTACATTTTTTTAATACCGGGTATTTACAATTATTGGTAGTTCCAGAAAATTTACATAATCCCAACACGAAGTGAATTTGTAAAGGAACACTCTATCCCAGGAAGTTTTCTTCCATAAAAACTCTGTATTTTTCTCTCTGACCCTCTCTCATCAAAGAATGCATCATGCTAGCCTGCATCTTTGCTATGCAGGAGTGATGATGTCATTCGAATGTTTTAATGGTAACCAGTCGTTTCGCTACCACGCACTTTCGCTACCAGTGCTTTCGCTACCACCCAGAGTCCTTTCGCTACCATCATGAAGTCCTTTCGCTACCATTGGAAATTACCAAAACAAAACTTCGATGAGACTTGTAAAAAAGAATCATAGTCTGTTGAAAGACATTTGTATATGGTTTTGAAGCATATTTGGAGCGATCATTTCACGATACGATCAGTGAAAGTGAAGATCTAAACGCGACCAAGGACAGAGTTCACTTAGATACCATTTCGAGTCCGTTTCTACCAACTTATGACTCGGATGACTTTATTTCCCCATACTCTAATCTATGAAATGTGTGTTTTGGGTAGCTTTATTATTCTTTATCATTTTTTAACTTGCCAAAGTTCGAGAAAAATACAAAATCCTTATGCACGAAACATCGATCGACAAGCGACGCCATATTGTTTTCGTGTAATCAACAAGCTAGTAGTATAGGGAATGGGGGTTCTAGCGCAGTGACAACCGGAGGATTACCCGCCTAAAGTGAATTCTCCGATTTTTACCGTTATTACCCGCATTCCCTGTTTTAAGTCTATAATATGTTAGTCTATATATGGAGTGCGAAGAATGTAAAGAGTTTGTTTATGACTTCTGTGTAAAGTGCTTGGAACCTAAGTTCGTACCTACTAAGCCAAATAAGTATATTTGTTGTGGTAAGAAAATGCAAATAGAAGACGACACGTCAGCACAGTGTTACGAGTGTGGTAAGAATATTCGTAATGCCGTACCTTGTGCTACCAGGGAACAATATTATTCTAACGGAGGTCGTAAGAAGACCCCATACAAAAGAATAAAATACTTCCGAGACTGGATGAGTCATATCCAAGGTCATCGGCCGGTATTCTTGGTTTTCACCCACGTGACCAACATCTTGACGACGGTTGCTAAGCCGCCATATTGGTGTACCACGCTGGTATCGGCCATGATAGTTTATCGTAATGGTTCTCTGTTTGTTCGTGGATTGCAACGCTAAAAGTGGACGAGATAAAGGTATTTCTTTCTTTAGAGTACCGACAGTAATTAAAAACCAAGGAGAAGAAGCCGAGGAGTTATCAATTGAACGCAGAACGAAATGGATTTCCGCTATAAGTCGGGCAGACTTGACCGAAACTGTTGTGCTGAACAACCGTGTTTGTAGTCGCCATTTTGTTTCTGGGAGTCCAGCAGCAAGTTGGGACCGATATAATGTGGATTGGGTGCCTACTCTACACCTTGGAAAGCCTCAAGTCAAAGTGAACGCTAAAGATGATGCTGAAACAGTGCTTGCTCGATCGGAAAGAGCAAGATCTCGCAGGAAGAAACGAATCGAGCTAGCCGAGCAAGAAATGGCCAAGAAAAGGCTTTGTTTACAAGAGAAAGGCGAGACTGTTCGAAGCATTATTTTTACTGGTCCAGAAAGTAAGAATAATGATTTGTCATGTTTTGTAACTGATAATATTACGAGTGAAACCCAGACTGACATGCAAACAAATGACAGTGACTCTCTGGACACTTTTGAATATCAAGAGCCAAAGTCACAAGAGGCGAGCACGCAAACCGAAGTTACAGAAACATTTGAAGCCTCCACGCAAAGCGAAGAGTTTGAATATATGTACACGAAAACTATCCACGGATTTACTGAGAACGACTTCCAAGACGACGATGAGAAAGTAAATTTTTACACTGGACTCCCCTCCTACGAGATCTTGCATTTTGTGTTTGAGCATGTTTCCCCCTTCGTCTCTCGTCGCTCCCAAGTATTATCACGTTTCCAAGAGTTTATCATAGTTCTCATTAAATTAAGACTTGATGTTCCCTTACAAGACTTGGCATACCGTTTTAATGTCTCCCTGCCAACAGTATCAAGAACTTTTAAAGCTTGGCTTGCTGCTATGGATGTTAGACTATCCCCACTTCTTCACTGGCCAGACAGGGAGAGTCTAATAAGAACCATGCCACAATGTTTTCAGTTCTCTTTTGGAACAAGGACAACTGTAATAATTGATTGTTTTGAATTGTTTATTGAGAAACCAACAAATCTATTGGCTCGTGCTCAGACATTCTCATCATACAAGCACCACAACACCATCAAGGTCCTGGTTGGTGTCACACCTCAAGGAACTATTTGTTTTGTATCAGAAGCCTGGGGAGGGCGTACATCTGATAAATTCCTCACTGAAAACTCTGGGATTCTGGAGAAGCTGGTGCCGGGAGACATGGTAATGGCAGATCGTGGGTTTACTATTCATGAAAGTGTTGCTTTCAAAAGAGCAAAACTAGTAATACCTGCTTTCACTAAAGGAAAGAAACAACTCGATCCCTTTGATGTCGAGCATACTAGAGGTATTGCAAATGTTCGCATACATGTTGAGAGGGTTATCGGGCTATTACGCAGGAAATTTACCATCCTACAGGGAACACTACCAACAGACTTCTTGATGAGCAATCCTGATAACATTCCATTAATTGACAACATCTTAAGAGTTTGCTCAGCTCTTGTAAATTTATGTCCTCCCATAGTTCCATTTGATTAGATTGTATAACCATATTTAATAATTTTCATTTTCATAGATTTAGAAAAAGTATAAGAATATCAGTTTTGAATGCAAACATGGAACCTGTTTAAGAGTACTAGGTTATCAGTATGATTTTTTCTCATAATGGCCTTATATTAGATACAGTTGGGACTAGGGATATTTGCAGAAAACAAAGAATGCTCAATCTGGGAGATCTTTTGTGTTGAAGTCATTTACCTCACAAAATTTAGCCTATCATTAAGTGCCTCTTTAAGTAAGGTTAAAGATACTGATTATAGCAAAGTAGACTTTGATTAGTGAGGTCTTTATGACTTTGCTAGTCCCAACAGCAATTGAATGGTCATTGCATGTGAGGAAAATGTACTTTCAAAATATATTATGCAAAAAACAAAACAGATACTCTGTGTTTTTTTCCTGTGCCATATAGCATGTTTGCATTCCTGGGATTCTTTTTTTTTTTTTTTTTTTTTTTTGCGATTTATAAACTCCAACACTTTAAAAAAAATTTACTAGAACTTTTTTACTAAAAATTATTTACTAGCTATCATTGTCTTATTTTAAGCATGTCAATAAACAGCTTAGTTTGGAATATTTAAACATGTCTTTACCTCCTTTGTTTAATTTTTGAAATGAACATTGAATATCAGTTTTTATTGCCTAGAGTTCATTTATATCTCTGGAAATGGACTCATTGCTCCTTGTTGTAGACATTCAAATAGATGCAGACGCATTTTAGGCACATCAAATGTCACTTCCTTGGGATCACGATTATAAACAATGCATGTTGCAAATGCGATAGCGAAAACACCGCAGTCGCTTCCATTTCTTTGTTGCTGGACAGGTACATGGTTTATTCCAACAAATCTGTCTGCCATCAAATCTTTGACTTGTTCTTCTACTTCATCTTCGATAATATCATGAAATAAACTGTCAAACAAATTTACTTCCCCTGGTAAGCATCCAACAGAACTTATACATACCCAATGTGCATTTCCGGTGTGTAAAATTTGGACAAACTCACTTGACATTACATCAAAGTTTCTAACTGGCCCAAGGGTTGTTCTCTGAAATCCTTCTATTAAAGGATTGACTTGCTTTAAGCAGATGTGAGCCACTTGTATTATGCTACAGGTTAACCACCCTACAGGTGATTTGATAGTGTCAAGGTCAGCCTGTGTCAGATTCCCGAGGGGAGCAGTTTTGTCTGCATTGCCTTGTATTACATTTACAATTTCAATTTCATCATCACTCTCTTGGTCACTTGAAGAAGTACATGTGGTAGAAGCACTATCAGCTACAGTGTTGGTACTTGATAGGTCTACGGAACTGTCTTTATTTGATTTAGTACAGCCACCTGTCACAGAAGGGGGTTTACTAATTGTAGGTTTGTGAATAGGATTCTTACATCTGTTGCAAATCCATGTTGTTTTAGCATTGTTTGGCATTCTCTTATATCCCATACAATCTAAATGGAAAAATTTTCCATGCAGACAGTCTAAGTTGTGACACTCGAGGAGCCTTTCATTTGACTTTGGTTCAGAATTGCAAATACATATATGATCTAAGGCAAGGGCTTTGTTTACATCTGTCTCGGTCTTAGTGGAAGACTTTGATTTCTTGAATTGGGGCAATAAGCGGCAGTTGGGACAGTACCATACAGCTGGAATGGGACTTCTAATTACTAGGCATGAGCAGTGGAACTTCACAAAAGGGCACTGGAGGTTATGACAGGTGATAGTATCTTCTTCTGTACTCTTTCGGCAATAGCAGACTCCTCCATCATTCTTCATTTGAGGTAGGGCTGCCATGTGACATTTCCTTGTATACCATCTTGCTGTAATTTCTGGTAATATGCATAACTTCCATGCTCTAGTAAGCTTTGGCAGAAGAGATGACCACAAAGAGGAATCAGGGGAGATTCTCTCAAGGAAAAAAGTTGCTTTGTTGTCTTTGTCAAAAGCACATACAACAAAGTCACAGTATTTCTTCTTTGTGATGTTAAGTTGTTGCTGAACTTGATAATAATATGGATGATCTCTCTTAAGCTGAACTTTGCCATTTTTCTCCTCAAGACAGGAATTTTTCTGAGACATGTAAGACTTAAAATCACAATTATTGATTCCATAGGGGCACTTCACTTCGCCACAACCATCTCCACAGCAAGAACAAGATTGCAAAAAATCTGGGGTAGCATGAAGCCAGGGGTGCTCCTTGTCAATGATCATACCACAGAGTTCAACTTTGAAATCTTTGTGGGTCTGCTTCATTGCCATAGTGTAAGCTTCAATTGCAGGACTCTCTTGTTTAATTCCATGGGCAGTTGCTTTTGATGTAAATTTAAACAAGTGAGGATAACAAATTGACTTTATCAATGACTGAGATGGCTGAGCTGGGTTAGTATGGGCCACAGACCAGCTCATGGAAGCCCCGATGCGCCCAGCTCTGTGCTTGAAGAAAGCATTTCCCTTGGCTTGATTTCTTGTTTCTTTTTCAATTATCTCAATTTCACTGTCAGAGATGGTAAAGTTGATCTCTCGACACTTTTTTAGAAGTTCTGGATAAGTTAGCTTTAGATTGATAGTGTCATATAGGTCAGAGATAGTAAGGATTGAACGGCTTTTAGACACAAACTTATCTGAATAAGGTTGAAATAAGCTCAATATGACAGGCTTTGTTTTGAAACCATTCAGTATTTCAAACATATTTACTGTTTCATCTTCAGTCGGTGGTTTTAAATCCTTTGATGATCCTTTGGGTTGTGCTGCACTCACTGACGGTGGGGACTCAGGATTTTCTGTGCATGCATCAATTTTAAGGTCCAACTCGGCTTTGATCTTTTGAGCGGACTTGAAATTAATATCGCGTGCTCTCGCGTATGGCACTTCATTAACATAAGTGGGGAGTAGCCACGTGCATTTTACTTGGGTACAAGATAGTTTACCTCTAATTCTTGTCCACGCTTCAATGTAGAACAACACACTGGCAATATGCGAACATGATTCAGCTAGTCCAGCTTTGCATCCCATACAATGAGCTGAAAACACCGTCCCTTCTTCGCTAGCAATAATCCAAATAGGGATCGGTGGCTCATTCATACGTTGGGAATGTCTCACCTTCGACAAAACCACGTATTTTCCTGAAATGTTCTTCCCTTGAACACTGGTGATGAATCCAGAGACCATCTGATTATAAGCCTCTAGACTTTTAAAAGCCTTAAACTGCTGAGAAGTATAATAACTTGTTTCCAGTACTAAATAACATAGGAGATCAGTAGCTTCAATCGGAGGTAAACATTCGGTATCTAACTTCGCGTCTAGTAGCGTGACCGGGTCAACTCCAACAAGGGATATTTTTTCCAAATATCGACGCTTCACGTGGTTTTCCAGCTTTGTAGCGTAGTCTGATAGCAGAGGAACAGGGCTGCTGTATTTATCAAGGCATAAATCTTTTTTTTTATCGAGATTTTCACTAGACATCGCACTGTTATTACTCGCATTTTTCCGGTCATAACACTGTATTTGACATATGCTAATTAGCTCGTGGTACACCAATATGGCCGCCGACCCCATGCATTGAGCCCATGACGTCATGTGAAAACCAAGAATATTTAGACGACGAAGTAATGGAAAGAATCATAGGTCATTTAGAAGAGCCAACCCCACAAAGTCTACGGAAAACGCTGAAAAAATTAAAGCTAGGGAAATATTACAAAGCTATTCCCTATCTTTTGTCTGAAATTACCGGTAATTCTATTCCCGAAGTTTCTGATATGAGCAGAGCCGAGTGGATGTTTTGTCGTTTGAATAAGGATATTCCTTATTATCCTGATGTAATTTACGAAATATTTTACAAAATAGACCCCAACCACCACCTGTTAGGATGGATTCCAAGAAGATAGTGGATCTTATGCCATAAGATGAGAAATTAGCATAAATCTTATGGCATAAGATTACGCGTAATTTCCAGACTGTCGTTCGATATGTAAATTCCATCTTCTTTGGACGTCTTAATTGTTCTCTTATCTCCTCCTCCTCTTCTCGCAATGCTTCTAGAAACTTATTAGATGCGTTTTTACCTCGGTAAATCACAGGAGGGTCGGCCTTGCCGTCTGATCTGACTACTATGTAACCAAAGGAGCAGATCTCGTGTAATCCTACCTTATTCGTGGCACCACTTTTCTGCTGTTCCTTAGTTATCAACGCTTCGAAGTCTGCGTATATCACGTAAGGCACCTGCATCTGCTTTTGGTGGTCTGCGTATGAAAGCTCTTTGTTGGCGGGCATCTGGATCCGTTGCGCCACTTCTTCGACTCCGCGGCAGATTTCGTCGTGGTTCTTTAAGGCTTTTAGGGAGGTAAATGACAGTAAACAACAGTCGCAGAAATACTTTTTACCTTTATGCTTGGTATGTCTGTAAAATAGTCTGCTTAGATGTTTAACCCATGAGTAATGTCCGCCGTGGTAGAAGAGATGTACGCGCTCTCCTTTACTCTTTGACAGGACTAACGGTACTATCGTCTGCTTTCTGACTCCGTAAACGTTAATTGCTAGATCGTTTATCTCCTCAAATATGGGAATGTCTATCAACTGCATGGGAAATTCCACACCATCCCACTCTAAATCATCTGTGGGATACTTACTCATCCTGCAGGGATCCTTCTCTGCTGGATACAGTGCAGACCTGATTGCCCACATAAAGCATCTGTTATCGTCATTCTTCACGTTTACAATAGCCTTCTTCCTTTCTACCCACACTGGTAGTGGTACGTAACTTCCTCCACGTATGGGTACGTACCTAGCCATACTTATCCTCCTCTACTGTCCAACCTGATCCATCTTTCGTGTAGTTAGACAGCGACTCCATTATTGCTTCTAAGGCTTCACTGAGTGACCTATCCAAATTCGTAGATTCTAATATCACTAACGACTTTGATCGCAGCATTGCTGTCGTCGTCACCTCGTCTTTTGATAGACTCACTTCTACCATTATACTTGCTTTCAGGGCTCCTAAGTCTTCTATACCTTTTCGGAGCGTCCTTTTAACCTTCTTTTCTGACTTTCGCCAAAACTGTCTAACGTCAATCTCACCGTTACCGGGTATAGACACCGTTTCGAAGTTGCTTTGGGATTCCATCTATATAATAGGAAATATTTTAATTAGCTATGACGTAGCCTGCAATCGAAGAATTCTTCGATTGCAAACACGTGACTAAAAATCATGACGTCATTAGCGTCGGCCATTTTGGTGGTGCAAATATGGCGTCTAATGTAAGCTCACGAGGCAATCCTATAGAGTTTTCGGAATATTACGATTCTATGGTTGAACCTGTCAAGGATAGATACAGGGAAAAAGTGCAAAACATCGGATTTGATCCGTATTCTTTAAAAAATGGTGATTTCAGCGAATATTGTGCAAAAATTCCTAGCATCGTATACCCAGATATCGTGAACTACTTGGTTCTCCAAACATCTTGGGCTACCAATAAGCAGATGAGAGCGTACAAATCAATGGACGCGTATAATTTCTTCGTATCTGGCTGGGTCGGCACTCTCTTGATGAAAGAGGTACATCCAAACAAAACGCTTGTTTTTGCAAGGGTGAGTCATGAATATATTGTATAGTAGTTATGCACCTATCAATGTTAAGCCCCCCAGGGATTAGATCAACACTTATTGTCCCCACAGGGGCATTTACCAACAATTCTGTCGCCAGGGTCGGAAATTTTGCCAAATTTTGAGACTGTATGACTCCTGAATTTGTCCCAAGGTAGGGATTTTTAGATGAGTTTGACCCCGTTCAGAATCCTGAAGAGGGGGAATTTGACCAAAAAAGTTTAAAGTTTCTAGTCCAGCCTCCCCCGGGGGCTTAACCGAAGCAATTAAAAATATTTCATTAGCTCCTTATGCTCAAATAATTGTTTTCTTTTGATTATACAGGTAAATCATTCACAAAGAGCGCGAGAAACCCCTTTAAAGACATGGTTTTTCACCGAAAATGACGGCACTGTGATTACCGCACACTGCAACTGCATGGCAGGCTTGAGTGAAGCATGTTCCCACATTGGTGCCCTTTTGTTTGCCTGCGAAGCTGGTTCAAGAATTGAGGGACTGAAAACATGCAACAAACCTTTACTATCTTATCTATTGGTGCAAGGCTATCACCTGGCTTTGCTGTTATTGCTTCTACAGGAAGTGTACTTTGTAAAATAACAAATTTTCTTCTTACAAGCCCTATAACCCTCTCGACATGTATGCGCACATTTGCTATTTTGCGTGTCTGCTCTACTTCTAGAGCAGAGAGTTGTTTCTTACCCCTTGTAAAAGCTGGGATGTGCAACCTTGCCTGATAAAAACCAACACTGTCTTCAATATCGAACCCTCTATCTGCAAGTACTATATCCCCTGGTTGAAGCTTGCGCAACATTTTACTATTTTCAGTTAGATATTTATCACTAACTCTACCTCCCCAGGCCTTTGAAATGAAGGAAATCACACCCTGAGGGGTTATACCTATGAGGAATTTTACTGTATTGTGGTGCTTGTAATTTGACCATGTCATTGCTCGAGCAATCAAGCTAGACGGTCGGTCTATGAACACCTCAAAGCAATCAATAATGACTGCAACTTTTTTCCCAAAGTTTTGCTGAAAAACTAAGGGCATTGTCTTCCTCAACTGTTCTCGTTCTGGCCACTTAATAAGAAAATCTAGTCTATCGCTCATAATGTTGATCCACCTATAAAATATCCTGGTGGCTGTAGATTGGGAGATACCAAAGCGGTAAGCAAGATCCTGAAAGGGTAGGTTTAACTTTATTCTCATCAGTACTAGAAGAAACTCCTGGAATTGGTTCAATGCATTGTTGCAGGTTGTTGACACTTTCTGTGCTACTAGATGAAATATATGCATTAAAATAAGAAAATTTGGTAAACCAGTATAAAATTTTGTTTTTTCATCATTCCCCCTTAGGCTATCCTCTGACAATTGTAAACTGCTTAACTGCTGTTTCAAATTTTGTAACTCAAGCGTCACAGTGTTGATGTAAATATCATTGCAGGATAGGTCAGCCATTGTAATGTCTGTCTGACAGCTAAAATTGGCCACTGTCACAGAATCAGTCTGACAGCTACAATCCTTGTTCCATTCATTTTCAAATGCTACTTGTGTGTTCTCTGTTTCATCTTGAGATTCTACAAACAGGAAAGAATGTAATTGTTGTGTGTGCTTTAAAAATTACATAGTAAAACATTGAAATTTTAATGGTTCATACAGTGTCAAAACCAGGGTATTTTGGTAGGGGCTGGCTGGCTAGCCAAATCATATTACCTACACAACCATTTTCCCCTGACAGTCTGCATCTGCCCCAACCACATCATTGCTCTTCTTGGGGCGAACCATTAGATTTAGAAATGGCATTATTATTATTATTATTAATTTTTTTTTGGTCTTGGCAGGAATATCATTTATTAAAATTGCATGGCACCAATTTTTTTCAATGGAATTTTTACTGAAAATATTCTTTTTTTTGCTTTTATCCCCCCCTCCATCATTTTTCTAATGATATGTTACAAAATTACTTTTTTCCAAGCATTTTGCACTTTGAACTACAAATGATTATTGGATATTAGACATACCGTGGTAAGAATTAAAATCGGACAAGTGGGGATTTTCGATGCTGCTAGATGGCGATGTCTGTACATCCAGCGAAGGCGGCTTTTCTTGGGTTTCTGATTTCTGCATCTCTTCGGCCTTTCGCTTCTTGCTAGCCCGTTGACTTGCTCTTTCATATTTTTGGACTGAAGCAGCTACTTTTTGTGAAGATATCCGATCATGCCCCATATTCTGAGTAGGGGCCCAGTCAGGATTTAGGCGATCGTAGAGTTTTCCCGGTTCGCCTAGAATGAAGTAAAGTCTTGTTAATTGTTGCAAGCATAGTTAACTATGTTGCAAGTTATCCAGCTAAAAAACTTGCGAGCTCCAATAAATTCAGGGCAAAACTAAAGCAAAACTTACCAGAAATGAAATGACAACCGCATATTCTTGTGTTTTCCAGATTTATGCTCTTCAAATCTCCCCTATATATACTTGCTATCCATTCTCGTCTTCTATCCTCACTTATGGTTTTGCACTGATTTCCCTGGTTCTCTATAACTTTTGGGAACCTAAAAAACTTACAATTTCCTTTTTGACGCGAGCTGTTATGTGCACATCCTTTCACTGCACAATGATAAGGCATAACGGATTAAACAGAGTATAATAACGCTGCAAGTTCAATAGAGATTGTTGACCTCGTGAATAAGATGTTGACCTGATATCCGTCACGTAAACCACCATAATGGCAAGCACTTTTCAGATCGTCGTAGTCGTACTCACAGTCCTGACAATGCCAATACAATTTAACTTTCGTCTTGAACTTCTTACCACATCCGCAATCATAGCTGCTCATACACTTCGTCTTCATTTTCAAATGCTTCTTCAAATCCGCTTCTTTCTTAAAAGTTCTCTTACATTCTTCGCACTCCATATATAGACTAACATATTATAGACTTAAAACAGGGAATGCGGGTAATAACGGTAAAAATCGGAGAATTCACTTTAGGCGGGTAATCCTCCGGTTGTCACTGCGCTAGAACCCCCATTCCCTATACTACTAAGCTTTTCCTAGTCGTTTAATTACTGACGCTTTCTTTTCTTGAAATCCATTAGACTTTAATATTTTCAATAAAAACTAAGAGGAAATGATCTAGCGACGTAATCTGGAATAAATTTGAGGTCATTAAATATTTGATGTAAACGCCAAAAAGTTAACGATTGAGTTAAACCAAGGGCGCTAGGGCAAAAAATGGTGTTTTTTTTAGCCGTTAGACTCTGTTATATTGGTGTTTTTTAAACGTTAGAAACTGTTTAAACTGTTACGCATCTGTACTGCTATGTGCTGGCTTGATTTGTTCAGTTCTCCCGTCTATATACGCCAAAAATATTGCTGTGACCAACGGTTCAATCGTACATAACGAACTACTGTATCCTATACCTGCTTCGTGACCGCTTACGTAAGCGAACGCGTCGGTTAATAAGTTAATAAGTTAATCCAAATCCCCTAGAATAACTCGAACCTTGGCAAGCCAGAAGCAATGAATATGTTCTAAACATTCGATTTTTTTTATTAAGAAGAAAGATATTGTAACGTTTGCAACAAACTACTCTACGGAGACTAAAATCTTATTGGTAGCGAAAAGACCCCGGCCTATGAAACACCATAAACTGAGCTAAATCGTTTAACTCAATAATCGTTAACTTTTTGGCGTTTACATCAAATATTTAATGACCTCAAATTTATTCCAGATTAAGTCGCTAGATCATTTCCTCTTAGTTTTTTATTGAAAATATTAAAATCTAATGGATTTCAAGAAAAGAAAGCGTCAGTAATTAAACGACTAGGAAAAGCTTGTTGATTACGCGAAAACAATATGGCGTCGCTTGTGTTTCGTGCATAAGGTATTTTGTATTTTTCTCGAACTTCGGCAAGTTAAAAAATGATAAAGAATAATAAAGCTACCCAAAACACACATTTCATAGATTAGAGTATGGGGAAATGAAGTCATCCGAGTCATAAGTTGGTAGAAACGGACTCGAAATGGTATCTAAGTGAACTCTGTCCTTGGTCGCGTTTAGATCTTCACTTTCACTGATCGTATCGTGAAATGATCGCTCCAAATATGCTTCAAAACCATATGCAAATGTCTTTCAACAGACTATGATTCTTTTTTTACAAGTCTCATCGAAGTTTTGTTTTGGTAATTTCCAATGGTAGCGAAAGGACTTCATGATGGTAGCGAAAGGACTCTGGGTGGTAGCGAAAGCACTGGTAGCGAAAGTGCGTGGTAGCGAAACGACTGGTATTCCTGATTCGTTTTAATAGACAAAATATCATGAAAACAAGTTTTTCACTTCTTCAAAACCTTATAGCTTTGAAACAAAGTCAGTGCACAACCTCCCTTTTTTATTTTGTTTTCGAACTTGTACCTCGTAATATATCTACTTTAATTATGGGAATTTTGTTAAAAATCTGGCAATGGAATCAATCCTGAAAATTACAAATGTTTCGTGCATAATTAAAGTAGAAGTTCAAGTAACCTGTGAATGCTACAAGTCCACACTTAATAGTATATACATAGCCCAGTACCATTTAATATTTCTAATTTGCAACATAATGTTTAAATGCTAAAGCAATTATTGGGTCATTTTATAGAGTTATCAGAAAGATGGGGGACATTAATCAATTAATTTTCCCAGTAAAATATGGCTTTATGAATTCTGTGATCCCCATTTTTTATCTGCTGCATTCATGCACTTCTAGTATGATATTCATCATGTAAAATTTTTAAAAAAACCATGCATGGGAATTTAATTTTGCTTGTGAATGTCCGTAAACAGTCAATCATTCATTAGCATAATATTAGACTTGAATATAGAGTTTCTTGTTGTGATTGGTCAAGCAACCAGTGATTCGAAGATGGTTTCACTGCGCCATGCAGTAGTGATCATGAAGTTTTCCAAAGTTTGCCAAATTGGAAGTAATGCTAAAATGTATTTTTATCCTGAATTTCGTTTTTTTTCTTCTCCTATTCAAGTCTCAGTGATTATTTTGAATATTTCGGCTCACCTCTTAAAGGCTTGCGGCTCAGTAAATATTCCACCGATAGTCACTTTGCCTTCAGCGAGTAATTGTTAAATATCTTAACCTCAGAAATGAAAGGAAAAAGAAACAAAAAAGTGGAAAGATAAAAAAAGTATGTATAGTCTTTAAAACAGTCTTGACAAATCAATGAATACACTGGAACTTGAAGGCCCTCAAAGATGATGATGATGATGATGCATGCATGCAGTCTTTGGTTTCGGCAGATATTAAACACGTTAGATTTGGTCTTGATAATTTGCGATATCGTGCTCAACCTCATCCAATAATTGCTCATTATAAACATATTGATGGACTAAATATTGATGAAAGTGAAGTCAATCATAATGACAATGCAAAGCCTTGCTTTCATATATGATTGTGAAGGGACCTACATACTTCAACCAGTATATGATTGTGAAGGGACCTACATACTTTAGCCAGTCCAGAATAATCTTCATCTTGATTCATCTTATACATTCAACTCCCTTGTGTTTACATCCAAGCATATTGCACCTATGGTAATGATAAATTGACAATTCATTATAATCAACTATAAACCAAAGCAACCCATTAAAAAATCATGTGTTTCATGTGTCTCAAAACATTTCATGTATTTAAAACCAATGAACACTTACTTATATATAATTATATGTATATATATATATAGTACATGTCTTTTTCTATTTAAAAAATCATGACTGTTTACGTCTGTAGTGATTAAGGACTAGCAAAACAACGACAAATATCAAAATATCATAACTAAAAAACTCTTGTCCTTTTGGTTCAATGAAAAACATGGATAATTGTACAAATAATTATGTCTACATTATTATATATTTATTGAACAAGTAATTGAATGGTTAATTGAGTTAGGGGAAGACAAAAAATATGGTCCCTTCAGAAACAAAATATCCAGCTTATTTTTCGGAAGGGGAAAATGTTAGCCAATCAGCTAAATCAAGATAATTTGCCAAACTGAGATGTCACTTTTCCTGCTAAAATTATGGATTTCTTGGCCACCAAATTAAAAAAAACATTGCAACAATTTAAGAAATTAAATACATTGCATAAAATTTTTTTTTGAGTTTTATATTTTTATTGCAATGCATGCATGGCAGGCATGCTTTCATTTGTCACAGTGGTCAATTTTTACAGTTTGATCATGACACCTCAGTATTCAAGTGATCCATTTCTACCTCATATCATTGAAAAATAAGTAAACAGCACTTATTATTATACATTTTACCAAGTATCTAAATTCTGATTGGTCGAGAGCCCTCAGCAGTCAATCCCTGATATCGCGTGAACTCGACATGATAAATGTATTATCTGTAGGTTTTCCTACATAATATATTTATCATGTCAAGTTCATTCAAGGTCACGCTGTGGTAACTTTTCTTTTATTCATTATGTGTATTTAATTCCAGAATTATGTACAAAAACTATTATTTAAGGAATCCCTAACTTCTTTTCATATATCTTATGAAGAATTCTCGAAATATTTCAAAATAAAGAATTTTGCCTTTTTCACGCGACACCATGGCATTTATAATTCTTGTCTCTATGATTTAAAGGTTTCTGTTATTTTTTTCCAGTATACAAAATTATGTATAATAAAGCAATACATTATTGAATTTGGTTATTGCATAATATCGTAAATTATCAAGACCTCAACTGACCTTTCACCTGAAAATGTGGGCTTTGAGTCATAAGAATCATTTTAACGCTCAATCGGAATGTACTTGACACTGCACAGGAAGCAGAAATTTCAATTTACTAAAGTCAGCTGGTCGCAGAATTATGATGCGGGCTGTACATTAGTAAACTGGTAAAAATATGGTTAAGACAAATAATACCATAGCATTAATATATTACTTTTTTTTCCTTAATCATATGTTGTTTGTTTCTTTGCTATTTTGTTGAGTTTTAAAGCGAATCCTGTAATAAACATGCAAGTCTTCAAGAAAATATAAAAGAAGAAATAATCCATCAGTGAACTAATTAAAATCTTGGTAACATTGAAAATATACATGTTTTACGATAACTGCGATACGATGCTACTGGGGATTTGGGTTCACTTCTTTCTAAGGACTACAGTTGGCTAGATTTTAGACAAAAGAATATAATCCAATGCATAACAAAGGGGAATTACATGCACACAAAAATTTTACACAGCTCCACAAGTTTTCGTTTGCCCAGTGTTGGACAAAAGTGAGTGTAATACATTCGAATTACATGCCAGTATATCTTACGATTACATCTGAGCTGTACTCCAAATTGTTTTAACCTATCAAAGGGTTGTCAAATTCTGGTTAGATGAGTAGGGCTCACCATGCATTTAAAAGAAGTAATAAGGCTTAGAAATTGTTAAAAAGTGATGACGTCATGATTTACTAACACCAGAGAAAAAAAATTCAAAAGATTTTGAGAAATTTCTATTTTAAATTGTCCTCTAAATGACTGCCACTTTGTTTCTTTTTTAAAATATACCCAATTCCATCATGACTCTCATAGTTGGCTATGATAATTTCTTATTTTTTATACATTTCATTTCACAAGGCCAATTTGGCATTTATTTTATTATTTCAACAAAGAAAAAATTGGGGCATCCAGGCGTTTTTAAGAAATAGAATATTTCACAGAATATTATTAGGGATAAATCTTTTGCCAAATGCGCTGCAAGCATTATAAAACAGCATAGAAAATGGCATGACAAAATCTGTTTTCTGTGTGTTTGCACATCAAGCTAAACATGCTGCTTTCCTGTCAAGCTTTACAGAAGCATATGACAATACAAGCTGACAATACAAGACATCTGGATAGCCTCTCATGAAGATAGGTGATAGTTGAGTTGACAGCAATCCACAAGAATCTGAGAAACAAACAGCAGCACAAGATCTCCCAACCCTTCAAATCAGTTGTTGATGAACTTTGAATCACAGTTCAAGATATATCCTACTACCAGGGACTTGTATTGTCCTTCCACAGAAACTCAGACAACAAAGCCATAAAACTAGCACATGAAGACCATGCTGGCATGACAAAGTGAAAGCAGCGGATCAGGTTTAAAGCTATGGTGGCCCAAGATGGATAAAGAGGTTCAAGAACATGTTAAATGATGTTACCCTTGCCAACGTACAGCTTCAGCCCAATACCACAGCCAATGTGCCCATTGATATATGCGGCCCTTTCCCGGCAGGTGAAAGGTTTGTTTCTTCCAGACTAGGATATTATCAGGCTGACACTGTTAGATCTTATCACTATATATGTTGCTATGCAACAGCACCTTTATATTCGACAACAAAGGTGCCGGCAGTCTTCTAAGCTCTATAAACCCATGGATATCTTTGTCCCATTTTTAGCTATTCTATTGTTCAGATTCATACTTTTGATTGGCTAATTCGTAGAAAGATGTCATTGTGGGTTTGGTTGGAGTAGTCGCACTGTAACAGCAGAAAGGAATTTCTGAAATATTTGGTATGTAATGAGTTCATTTTTTAGATTGAAAACTACAAATAAAAGACTTTCATGATGAAAGTGTTTAGCAACCAAAAATAGATTTTCAAAACTATAATTATAACACACCTAGATATTAATAAATGGTAAAGTTTCAATTTCATATGTATTTCTTGTTTGTTTTTATTCAGGTTTTATACTAGTATTAAGTCTAAGAAACAGTAAAGCTTATTATTGAAAGGATTTGGTTTTTTAGAACTACAAGCCTGTCATTATTTCAAAACTTTGTGCCAAAAAAACCTTATGATTCTTTGTCAATTATTATACTTAAACCTTAGCGAATTATTTCTTTAACAAGCCTAGGTTACTTAAAATTGTTTTCTGCTTTAATTTTTATTGACAATAAACGCTCTGTTTTGTGCAATTCCTTGAATGTAGATGAACAGCATATGTGGGCATGGACAATAGTAGGCACCATCCTTAACTCCTTATATACCTTTACCTTTTTTATCATTACTGTTTCCTTATTATATATAGATATATATGTTCCTCTCTTTCCTCCAAACCTTCCTACTTCATACTTATTAGTATGTATCCCTTAAAAAGCTCATTAATAATTCATGAAGGAAACACAATAGAAATCATGACCATGAAGGAGGTTTTATATCTGATATAGATTCATATTCATTTGCATAAACTTTAAATGGATTTTCTCTATCAAACTTGGTTCATTTTGTAAAGAATTCGTTACAATATAAGAACTTACATCATGAGTTTTTTAAGCCATTCAATAAACTCGCAGATCGTGTTTTATCAGGTATGTATGTGGGCGTGGACAATAGTAGGCACCATCCTTAACTCCTTATATACCTTTAACTTTTTATCATTACTGTTTCCTTATATATATATCTAACCTGTTTTATGAAAAGGTAACCCCCACCCCCTCTAACATCAGCCCACTTAGGTGGTCAGAATTTTACACTGGAATGCTTTGCAAGTAAAAGGTCAATTCCTGTTTTGACGCTTTGTGCACACCCCTAGCTCCGCCCCTCCTTCCCTTTCCTCCCCCTTCTCCACCCTTGGGACCAAAATGTCAGCTATCTATATATCACTAATGGGTCTCTTACCTTAATTATCTTGTCAGTTTTTCAGGTGCACATGCATGCACTGACTGAGCGTTGGGCCTGGGGGGAAAACAAAAACAAAACAAATTAAAGCCTTAAGCCAAGAGTGGAACACTTATGCAGAGGCAGTGGGGAAGCGTTGATGCAGAACTAGGCTTGCCTAAACTGATTCTATGCCTTTTAAAAAGTACAATATTTCGTAAATCAAATGGCATAGCATGCAAATGCTTGGAGCCCAACAACCAAACAAGAATACTTAAAAAGCTGCAACCCACAGAAAGGCACCAATAATTATTTTGGCAAGCCATGCATGGCCCAATCGGCTTATTCATGCACATTTACTGATAGAAAATCATCTATCCTGGGTAAAAAATGAAGAAATCAAACATGAATTTCAAAAACTCAGCTCTGGAGGAAACCCCTTCAGCCTTAACTGCACTCAAATGCCTCAAAGTAGGTTTGGAATTCTAAATTCAAACCAATTGCTGACACCCTAGGCTCTTTCGGGCAAGTCCTGGACCAAGAGTGAAGAGTAAGTTCTGGAGGGGAATGGGCATCCCAGCATAGTGACCTTCTTAAAAAACAGTACTGTCTGCAGTTATATATATATATATATATATATATATATATATATACATGTTCCTCTCTTTCATCCAACCTTCCTACTTCATACTTATGTATCCCATAACAATTTTCTTTGCACACCAAAATGCTTTCACTCTCTTACTTCCCCTATCACTGCTTGAGTCCAAATACCTGTGTTTTTAAATCGTTTTCTCAGATTTTTCTGTGATCCTATACTTAAAATTGGAATAACTATAACATTCAGAACGAGGAATTATGTGTCAAAGTTTTGGAAAAGCAAAGAATCAGTGTGAATTCATTTTTCATTGGGACTTTCAAGATCCGGCTCCCCTATTTAACTTTGATCTATCGAATAATATAATAAAGTTTCAAAAAAGATTAATTTACAATAGGTCAGAGCTAGGTTCCAATTAATTACAGTGCAACACACAAAAGTATGAACACATTCAATAAATCATATTGGCATAGTTCTATGCACACGCTTATTCCTACCAAATGAGCGAACTTTGCACACCTTATTTGGTAAAACCAACTAGCTTTGCATTGAAATGTGTGGTTTAATGTACAGTATCAGTATCAGTGTTATTCTGCTATTTCCAACTATAAGTGATCAGCAGGGACTATATAGTCTACACAGAGCCAAAGTTCTGATGTAGTAGTCCTTTTAGAACTTTTCTGTCTTGTGTAGATTTTCTTAGCTTGGTGTTTATCAACATTAAGTAGTTGACTAATTTTGATCCATGGATCTCTAACATATTTAGCAGATGGAATTGCAAAACGCAACTGTTTCGTTAATTTGAATTTGGTCTCCTACAAACATGTGCAATGTACTTCAAGTAGCCTATGTATATAAAATCACGAAGTGCCAGGGTTCCCACTATTCTCTCCAGGTCTGAGTTCCTATATTTAAAGGCAAACGTTCCTTCTCAGTCACTGTTCATTTTCCTTTCCCAGCCATTCCGTACCATTCTTCTTAGTAGACCAAACCAACAGGATTCAAGCTTTTTTAGTTCATCTTCATTTGGTAGTTCAGCCTCAGTACAGTAAGTAAGTCTGGATCTGATACAGGATTCCAAGAGTTTTCTGCGTGTATTCATAGATACTTATGATCTGTAAGGACGTTCTTGAGCTCATGGAATTTTCCTGTTGCACTTAGTATTCTGTTATCGACAAAACTTTCCTTCTGATCACTATAAAACATATGACCAAGATACTTGAACTCTTTTACATTTTCAATATCATGTCCTGATATATTTAATAAGCTCTTCTTTTCCATAAACTGCACATCATGAATACCTGTGTTTTGGTTTTCTTAAAACTTAACTCAAGCCCATATCTTAAGCAAGTTCCATGGATGTTTACAGTGATCTCCTGAGAATCAGTAAAGATCCTGGATAGGCACAACTGACCATCAGCATCAACAGCCCTTAATTATCTCACACCATCATTCATGTAATAAATATGTACATGGAGTATTCCCACCATTTGGAAAGCTGTTGGTTCAAGTTCAGGCGGGGCAGGCGACGTGAGTAACACAGTCAAGAGAAAGTCCCAATGGCATACGTAAGGAGCCTTTCCCACACCACCTTGTCTGGTCCCTGCTTCAATAGGTAAAACTCCTTTTTACTCTCTCCACATATTTTCCCGAATGCTCACATATCATATAATAAGGCATTAGAATATCAATTGGGACTTCCACATCCATTTCAACGCATAACTTCATACATTCTTATATATTTTCTGTTACCAGGGTACCTTTTAAAGCTTCAGCGGTATAGTCATATACGTGCAGGAGGTGAAGTAGGGATAGGGGCTAAGAACGGGTGAGCTGAGGAGGAGAGAGTGGGTGCCATGGGTTGATCACGGGAGGTCGACGGGGAGGCAAAAGGATTTGGGGGTTGAAGGGGGGGGGGGGAAGTGATGTATTATTACACCTTCAGTGTCTTTATGATCTGTGTAGTAGAAAAACTCCATCAGGCATGGGTGATATATCTCTTCGAAGGCCGCAGAAAACTGATCCTTTCGAATAATTTTCCTGACATAAAAACTTCTTTCCAGTAGCGGTGTGGAGGAGGTCCTATGTGGTCGAAATCACCACACTACCTGACAAAAGCGATAGAGGCGAGTGTAGAGCCATGAGCAGTGCACGGGGTTAATACTTGGCTTGTTTGGTTACTCCGTTATCAAATGGAGACATGTGATGGAAAGTTTATAGCCAAATCAGCAGGAATCGGTCGTCAATGTAAAACTCAGGATACTATTTAATAACATCCAGAGAGCTAGTAATTAGATGATGTGAGTGGATCAATACTTCAAAGCCTTCAATGGATATTGTCGGTCCCAAAGCTCTTCCCATTACTAAACAAACTCTTAAAGAGCAGATATAATTTGTCTCTTTTTGCAGGGTTGGATTGGAGATATAAGTTCTATTTGGTCCGGTCATTAAACAAAATCTGGATATTCGTCAGGGAATGTCGTTTAGAGAATAAGACAATTAAGAGTATGTTTCAACTGTTGCTATTCCTGATCCAGTGCAGTTGTCATGAACAGTTCAGTAAAGATGTGGACGTGACTGATAGCATTACCTGTTCGATTCTGTTCTTGGAGCTAGTAATCTCTCTCCTGGACGCTGTTTGCCGGAGGCTCTGGTAGTTCAACGCTGAGGTTTCGCATGAGTTCAAAGTGAGATTGATTTTAGAGTCTCGACGTTACGTTGCGGCAACGTTACCATTCCAGCTGTTCGCAGGCACGAAGCAAAATTGTTCGCTTGTAAAGCTGGCATTCAACAGCTGGCGTCAATTTCCAGGCCCGCATGTAGGCTATCAACTATGAGTTCTTGTTGAAAAACATGTCAAAAAAAAAAAAAAATGATCCTAGACTAAATAAAAATTACTGGAATATAGTGTATCCAAATTGGGAAAAATGTGAAAAAAAATCCTAAATCTATCCCCTAAAAACTACAAAAAATCTTGTAGAGCTATTTAAAAAAAAACAATGCGATGTGCAAGGCTGCTTATCAAGTGGCAAATAGTACCAGAAAGCACCCTTTGCAAAGAGTAAGTGCACACATGAGATTAGTGGGTGTTGCTGTGCTGTAAGGGTGCTTAAAAAATACTAATTATCATAATATATATTGAATACAGCTATTTGCAAAAATTATGGCCCCTTAAAACTATATCAAGGTATAATCAAAAGTTGTCTCAATAGGGGGCTTTCGGAAAATAACTATCAAGAAAGATAGTTCCTGGAGTGGTCGAATAGTATGAAAAGGCCATTAATTTTTTGCAAATGGCTGTAATGATCGAGAAGATAGTTGAGTATTCAATATAAAAAATACCCACTTATTCTCATCATCAGGTCCTGCAAATACAGGGCTAGCCTGGGAGTCCCTAACTCAACATATTTGATGGGCTAGGTTGATGGAAAAAGAGTAGGTTAAAAGTAAAGGCAAATGCCATAAAAAACGCTGTGGCCACACAAAAACTGATTTTTTCAACTAACAAGAAATTCGGCAATTGTAGTAAACGTGATTTTAGTTTTTCAATATGTGTTCTGTGCCGACATCACTCAAAGAAACACACTCGTTTGTGCGAGAATCGGTACTAGCTATCGATGTCCAACGTGGTAAGCTAACTATCATCGGGTAGTAATGATTTGAATGGAATGAATAGGCTATAAACTG
>WHPX01001377.1:0-120000 GCA_011057435.1 Actinia equina
TTCTTCAATTTTGTTTCTTGGAATTTTTAATGATGCAAACCAAAATTCAACACTTTGGTACATTGAGAACCATACTCCCGAAAAACCTCACGGTATCAAGATCATTTGAATTTACTGGTTTGAGGGGCTGTGCGTGGTGGTATTAGTAGGGGTGGCTGTGGTTCTGTGGTGTGTGTGCGGTAGTGTTGGCCTGTGGTAGTCGCAGTGTGGTGGCTGTACGGTCTGGGTTGGGTGTGCGATAGCTGTTGGGCCTGTGGTGTAATAGTTAGTGGTGGCTGTGCGTTCTGTGGTTGTGTGTGCGATAGCTGTTGGCCTGTGGTGGTAGTAGTGGTGGTGGATGTACGTTCTGTGGTCTGTGTGTGCGATAGCTGTTGGGCCTGTGGTTGGTAGTAGTGGTGGCTGTGCGTTCTGTGGTTGTGTGTGCGGTAGCTGTTGTGGCCTGTGGTAGTAGTAGTGGTGGCTGTGCGTTTGTGGTTGTGTGTGCGGTAGCTGTTGGGCCTGTGGTAGTAGCAGTGGTGTCTGTGGCGGTAGTGATGAATGTGCATGTGTCTGTGGTTGCTTTGGTAAATGCGATGATAAGCCGGATCTGGATGCGACAGTGATTCTGTTGGGGGCAAAAGTGCATTGACCTGTGAAACCGATGACGGTGGGGGCGACTGTTGTGATATTGGAGCTGGGGAAGAGCATGTCCAAACATAGAAATAAAAAGGGAAGCCCAATGAGCAATTGTCTTGCGGCGTGTACTGCAGAATTTTCACTACGACTGTCTGGCAAACCATTTGGTGCAGCTTGAAATCCCTCAAGGCGCGCGTGAATAGCTTTGAGGGAGTCAATTATGGCAGCATTTTTCCGACGACCTTGACTGTGATTGGACCACTGGTACCGCATCGAAGTTATTGAAACTGGAATCGAACGATTTTTGGTGTAGAAGCTCCCCAACCAACACAGCATCATCAACAATAGCTGCCAGTGATTTTTCGCTGGTGTCTAGCTTTGATTCCGTTTCAGGAGAAGTTCTCAAGGTTGCTAAAACTGCGGCCAATTCATTGTCCTAACGAGAAACGACGTCCGTATTAGCTAATTCGTAACGTATTTGCGAACATTGCACAATTTTATTATGTTAAAAGTTAATGAACGGCAAGAAATATATCACCTCCTCATTGTTCTTGATGTTCTGAGTCTTCCGAGTCTGTCCACTCTGATAAAGATGAGTTCTGTCATGAAAACAAAGAGACGGCATTGACTCATAATATCTCACTATAACGCAGGAAATTTGTTTGTATTTTTAGAGTCACTTAATTTTTTTTGAAATAGATCTTCATTTTAGTGATGCCATAAAGGTAGGTTAGAACATAAGTTATTAGAACCACAATCGTATGATATTGCGCAAACAATCATTTGGCGGTTGCTACACGAGAAACCCGTTAGATAGACTAAAACATCACAGAGAGCAGCGCCAAAAAGAAGAAAATAAATACATGTACTAGACATTTATGGCAATAAATAAAGATTAACTTTTTTTATGAAATTGCCACGACCTTGTAGCGGAATAATGTTAAGTTACTTTACTTACATCTGATTCTGTGTTTGCGTCCTCTGAATCCATTTTTCTGGCAAGTCAAGAACACCGCGCGTGGTGAAACTGGATTAAAAAAGGTACTCTACACCTCCCAATTCTATCGGTGATTAGGTGTTGTGAATAATTTAAGTGATGATGCAAAGACTACTCTGATAACAGATGACGACTAGTATTAGAACTAGTTTAGACTGCGTCGGTGATATTAAAGTTAAAACAAAGGTGTCGTGGTAGATAATCTTTTCTCCGTAATAAGAACAAGAGTAACTGACGTTTCGGACGTTTAGTCCTTCGTCGGAGTCAATGATAACTCTGATAACTCTGATACTCTGATAACATTCGACTTGTGCGTCTTATTATTATTATTATTATATTTTTTCGATCTTTTTCTTACCAGTAAATGCTACAAGTATTGTCAAACATTAAAAAAAAAACACACACACACACACGAGAGAATTACTTTTGGAAAATCTTATTACCAACTTTTTTATTTAGCATCTCATAGTTATCGTCCCTTGACAAAAAGACGGCATGAATACAAGTGTCCAAAGAGTGACAATACACAGCATCATAGCTTTATTATCAAGATACCGATGTTACTTGAAGTGAGACAAAGAGCTACCCTACTTTTTAAAACTGGCGATAAAACGAAGTGAACACTTATATTAAGTAAACTGAATACATCATACTGTTTTTGATAAAAGTTCAAATGTTCTTTCATCTATGAAACGGTAACGGTAATGGAATCTTGTTTCTTATTATATGTTTGCCCATGGTTATTCATTGCTTTGCAATGAGTCATTTCCGTTAGAAGTGTCACCTTTAAAAACAATGAGGGTTTCAAAGTTTACAAAATTACAGGTATTGCTAAAGCATAGAACATTTCCGTTAGAAGTGTCACCTCTAAAAACAATGAGGGTTTCAAAGTTTACAAAATTACAGGTATTGCTAAAGCATAGAACATTAGCTAAAAGGTATATCATACGAGGGGAAAAATATATATATATAGCTATGGATTTTAGGAAAAAAAACTAGATTATAATCTTAATAACTAAATGGTAATAATAATCAAATACAAAATAATCATGATCATGTATATATTAGATCAGAACGTATACATACTGTATATGTAGGACGTTTATAATGACAACATTTCAAACATAGGTTACTGTTGCTCGCAGAATAACCTTAACTTAAAAATTCTATTTTCTTGTTCGAAGTCTCTTTGATATTGGGGTTGGGACATCTTCACCAGCAGCTATTTCTTCATCTGCCACTTTTTTTTTATCGCCTAAACGAAGTATTGCACGGAGGGTTGGCATCTCCTCTGGAACTTCCATTCCAAGGGCCTCTCTGCATTTTGGACAAGGCGTGCCACATTTATGACAAACAGGTATATTTTCATACCAGGGCATTGTGGCTGGTGGAGCTGTGTATGAATTGTCTTTTTCAGGAAAGGAAAAGTTTTTCCTTCTCCATTGGTCTTGGCACCAATCTACCAATTGCTTGGTCGCTCTATCCCCAAGGGACCAGCTACCCATTGCTTTTCTAGCAGCATCTTCTTGCAGTGCTTGCTGAATATGCTGAAATGCTGGCATTTCAACGAGTTTGCAAACAAAATTTGCAATGACTTCATGCACCTTCCAAGTAAAAGTGATCTTCTCCTCCTCGTGCACAGCCTGACATTATAAGAAATTGCCATACAGCAATGTCGTATAGCGGCCTCAGAAATGCCAAAGGATTGCTTCGGGGCATGTCTTCCTATTAACTCGGGAGGAAAGTGGTAGGTAGTTGCAAGGGAGAAATCTGTAATGAAAAGATATCTCTTATTCGAAATGTAAAAAAAGGTTTGCATACGTATACATGTTTAAACCAGTACTTAGTGCTAAATTAGGCCAAATTTGGAAAAACAATCGCAAACGAAATGCCACCGTAAACGTACCATTAGTTTGTTACGCTCGGCGGCGTTTTTATTTATTTATTTTGTTAAAGTTATTAAAGTGCGCTTATATACAGGAGTGGTGCGGTTGTATTCCATGCAACCCTCCTACTGTGAGATGTAGTGCAGATGATCTTCGACTGCCGCGCAATATGAACATAGCTTGCTGGATTGCTTTCTGGACAGATTAGTCGCGAAAAAAATAACCCTTTTTTTATTATTTTTGGCTCACCGGATCAAACAAGGATCTCAATAGTGGTTCAATGTGCTCGTCGCAATATCAACGAACCATTAACCTTTCATCGTTGTTATAGACTTAGGCATAACAAAAAAAATTCATCCATGTCTTTGAATACCTTTGATGCGCTCCAAGTTAAAGCGGTCCTTACCTTCTGAGTTGAGAAATACTAGTATATATTCGACTTTATGATTGCTTCTGTGGTTCTAGACGTATACTTTTGGGATCTAACACGCTCGATAATATTTACACGTGATGACTTAACTTCGGCGCGAGACTGAACGAATCATCTCTTAACCAATCAGAACGCTGTACGTCTAATATTTTATTCATCTTACATCACTGATGTAACCGCACACGCGGTTACGATTTTGAACTTTTTAAAAATTTTTTACAGTTTTGTGTTGTTGTGATGGCTTCCAATTCAGATCAAGCTGCTTGTCAATCGACATCATCTAAGAAGAAGGTTCCAGAAGCTATCACAGACTTACTAGATTTGGCAATTTTTTCGTTTGGTTGTCAGTCTGGCCTACGGTCATATCACAAGGTTCGAGGCGATCCGGTGATCGAAGGTGTGTGTGCGTTTTTTGGTCGCCTTCTTCAGTGCTCAAGCCCCGTAACGATACAAGTTTACGAAGAAGTTGCTGCCATAAGATTTGGTGGTTGGGAACCAGGATCTGCCCCATCAAAAGAGCTCCTTACTTTGGTGTCTTCCAGAATGAAGACGCTGAAAAGTAAAGGCGAAATAAAGGAGAGCGACAATCCCGAAGTGCCGAAGCTGTTGCTGTTGAAGAAGGACAGATATTTTGAGGACGCAGACAGGGTGAAGACACGGTACTTCCCTAAGTGCTGGCGCTGTGGCGATCGTTGCGATTTCTGTCGCAATAAAAGAAATGCTTTCCCTAAGTATCTGGATAACTTCAATGTTGAGTAAGTTACGCATATTAATTTCCTCGTATCAAAATGAAAGCACACACTTTTTTGATCGAAATTTTCAAACAATCTTTTAAGGAATACCGCACATACAATAGAAACACAAAATGATGAATAGCATGAATATCGCTTAAGGTAGCTCCATATAGTTAATTTTTATGATGGCGCGAGCTTTTAAAGCCACGAAAAACAAAATAAAGATGGCGGTGCGCCAAGCAGTTTCAAAAAATGTCGTAAAATTACTTTTATTTTAAAATTTGGCGGTAAAATGCCTTCAAATTTTTACAGTGTTTTTTCGATATCAAAAGCAATTAGCTTGCAAAATATGTAGCGAGTTCTAACGACAGAATGTTTTTAATTGTGAAAAGACAGAATGTTTTTAATTATGAAAAGACAGAAATTGCGTTAAATTCAAGGTTCTGTCGTTGGGATACTTAAGTCGCGGTGTCAAATGATGAAATAAGTAGTATGATTTCAAAATTAACCGCGAAAAAACTCGAGCTTTAATTTTTTTATTACAAAAAAGCCTCAATTAAGACTAACGTTACGTTGCTATGGCGACCCGTCACGTGATTTTTTTGTAAAAACTGAAACCTTGATTTACTAATATTAATGCAATGCGCAAAAACGGGTCAAAACATATTCTTTTTTTTTTAATACAGCAATATGTAACATGTACCTCAAAAGCCTTTTAACTATATGGAGCTACCTTAAAGATAATGAATTTTCAAAGTCCCATACACTGTTTACTGGATATATTGGAAGAACAATTGCTTTATCACTGTTCGTGGTAAGAAACTATAATATATGGTTTTAAAATATATCTCCCTTTTACATAGTATTGCCTCTCCTTTCCTTGGAGTTTTGGAAGATATGCTCGGAGAGCATCAGAGAACCACGGACGATGAATCTGATGTGGATGGCGCCGTTAGCAACGATAATGACGATGACGACACAGGAGATGATGACCTTTATACTGAGTGTTTCATGTCCAACAACAGCTTCTCGGATAACACTGATGATGATGATGATGAATTTTCTATAACATCAGATGTAGTTAGTAATGAAACAGCTGGTGGTGCTGGTGGAGGAGGAGGAACAGAAGAAGAAGAAGAAGAAGAAGAAGAAGAAGAAGAAGAAGAAGAAGAAGAAGAAGAAGAAGAAGAAGAAGAAGAAGAAGAAGAAGAAGAAGAAGATTAAAGAATAAGATTAAAGGATCTTTATACAATAGATCTATACTTTTCAGCTTCTTATGCAAATTTCAGACCACATATTATGTCATTCCCTAGAGAAATGCTTTTTTTTAAAATAAAATATTTATCACATTTTCATCATTTTCTTCCTCAATTAGAAACGAAATCGTTAATTTGTGGAATTCAGTTCCACAAAAAGTTAAGTCTTCGAAATCAAAATGTTACAGTTAAGGAGAGCTTCTAGTATAAGGCTGTAAAGGTTTCTTAAGCACATATGTATTTCATATTGATCTTTTAATTATATATTCTTTAAATGATGTGTATCATATGCATTATATATATGTGCGAATAAAGAATTGAATATCTACATTCACAGTTTATTTGTGCTTCACTTATGATACGGACCCATACGGACCCGGGATACGGAATATAAACGATATGAAATAAAAGATATCTTGCTCTTTATATGTGGTAATGTAGACCAGTTTGTGGCTGTAAGAATATCTGTTTTAAAATATATATGACGTGTTTGTCTGTTGGCGAGGGGTTATAATGGTTGAGGGAATGGGTGGGTTACAGGCAAGGGAAAGAGTGAGCTTTAAAGGAGGAAGTTAAGAGTTGCAGACACGCGGATTGTAAACTGATAATGTTGTGAGGATCGGAGACAACAGTCATCTGAAATGTATTTCACTTTGATTGGCAATTGACCAAGTTTGAACCGTATGCTTCAATTCAACCACCAAATAGAAATTAACAGTTGATTTTAAAATGTAAGTGAAAAACCGGCACTGAACTAAAGCCTTGTTATCAATACTGAAACCAGTTTGTGTAAGGTATTACGGATTTTGCGTTTCAACGGGACAATGCACAACCGGCAGTCAACCGAAAATACGGATCCCCTTGGCTTGTTATTCATTTTACTTAATTAATGGAAAGGAAGTTAAATGAACTGCGTGCCTTAGAATTCCTTACGATTGACCATGTTTTGCGACAACGCAAACTGTGGTGATCAAATTTCGATAGCACTAAAACAACTAGGTTTTCAAAATTTTGTTTAATCGGAGGCAAAACTAATTACACAAGCAGCTTCACGGTTATACTGAACGGGACAATGCACAACCGGCAGTCAACCGAAAATACGGATCCCCTTGGCGAGTAATTTATTTTACAAAATGGAAAGGAAGTTAAAGAAACTGCGTGCCTTAGAATTCCTTACGATTGACCATGTTTTGCGACAACGCAAACTGTGGTGACCATATATCGATAGCAAAACTTTGTTTAATCGAGGCAAAACGTTTATACACACCAAGCGCACCATTGCTTTGCTTTTTTCTAATATATATATTGAACAATCATATTTTGCGACATTGCAAAATGTGGCGATAAATTATCGCCATAGATTGAATTAGCGCAAACCATGGCTTATGCGTGGGTACCACGTTTTGCGATGACAATTTGTCGCGAACTGTGTTGTTGAAAATTGAACCACAGTTTGCAATGACGCAATATGTGGCTAAGTTAACCCTAACCCTAAGACCATATTTTGCGTCGTTGCAAACTGTGATTTACAACCCATGGACTATATAGGCTTGACTCCAGATACCACAGATTGCGACATCTCAAACTGTGGCTTTGAATGGCCACCGTGTTTTGCGACCAACCCTAAGACCATATTTTGCGTCGTTGCAAACTGTGATTTACAACCCATGGACTATAGGCTTGACTCCAGATACCACAGATTGCGACATCTCAAACTGTGGCTTTGAATGGCCACCGTGTTTTGCGACCAACCCTAAGACCATATTTTGCGTCGTTGCAAACTGTGATTTACAACCCATGGACTATAGGCTTGACTTCAGATACCACAGATTGCGACATCTCAAACTGTGGCTTTGAATGGCCACCGTGTTTTGCGACCAACCCTAAGACCATATTTTGCGTCGTTGCAACTCCACAACGAGGCGGTATCGGCGGAGAATCGGCGAAGAGGTAAAAGTAAATCGTTTATTCTCACTAGCGCCTATAGTTAGTGGATAAACCTCTCTTAAAAACATTCTCTCTTAGAAAATGTTCGAAACATGCATTTATCAGGAGAGAGATGAGCATGCAAAGACTCAACAGACAGTAGTTCCACATTAATAAGAGTGAAGTGAATGAAAACTAAGGAAAGCTTTTCCCATTGCTTTCTATCGAAGGGCACGAGCATACCATACTATTTGCAATAATAAACTGCAAACTGCACTTGCGCCCGACCAATGTTATATACTTGGTAACTCGATCTTTATGTTTTTGATTTTATGCTATAGCAGGATGATAAAGTGCAAACACAAACTTAAAGTGTGCAGGAAAAATAATACTTAAGTAAGAATGTTTATATTTGATAACATACAACTTTATAACATTTTACAAAAGAAATATAATAAATATCCATAGAGTGCAAACACTAAATCCGTGAAATAGATAATAAAATAACACTAATTTATGCAAATTCCTTTATCTTCTATTGTTTAATTACACTGCTATTTAGCGCTATTTAGTTAGTAGATCTACTGTTTCATGCTTTTAGAGTTTGCACTCTAATATAAAGAAAAGTATTCATATTTAGAATATATTATAACACTAAAAATCATTTTAAATAAGAATGTGTATATTTAATAACATACAACTTTGTAACATTTAAAAAAATAAATATAATAAATGTCCATAATATAAAGAAAAGTATTCAATACAATGATATAACTCTATAAATCATTTTAGAACTTGTATTGGCTAAATTATCAATTTAAAAAATTGGTTTATTTAATGACAAAACCAAGCTGTTGTACAAATAATGAAATTTAAAAATATGAAAATTGATATGAAAATTGAAACGATTCTTAGTGGATTCATAGCAGCTCAATTTTTGCTGAGGGGACCAGGAGAAAAACCCTCGAAGCACAGAAGAGAACCAACACACAACCTTCAAGCTTCATTTATAAATTCCTTTTTAATGATCTTAACAATTTACACCTACTTGCTAGAACGTCATACTAAAATAGAACACTAGTGATTTAGTGGGATAGGAATTACATTACAAAACAAAAGAAGATCACTGAAGCTGAACTTTTTCTTTTGTCTTTTGATGAATTCCTTTCTCACTAAATTACAAATGTTCTATTCTTGTATGACTACCTTCTTGCAATTAGGTGTATATAATATTTTCAGATTTAGAGTATGAATGGCATGCAAATTCCTTGGGCTATGGAGGCATGGTTTGGATGGGAATCATATTGTATGATATTCATAGCCATACTGTGTGAATAATGTTACAGTCATTCTAGAGTGCATGCCATAAATCCATGAAAAAACTACTAAGTACTATTAGTCAAAACAGGTTCTTGTATTATGGGGTACTTATTGACAGTTCAGGCTAAGTAGGTTCTTAAGTAGGTTCTTAATTTCTACAGAGTAGACATTGTTGATTATCAGAAAATAGTATAAAGTGTGGTTTGTTCTTCATTATATATATTTTTTCATGTATCCATGTTGCCAAAAGTCCAACAAAATTAATTGATCAATGATATATACAATGTATCTTTCCACCAAGAACTGCCAATATGGAAACCCTGCTGTAACAATAATATAACAATAATATAATTTAACCCCACATATAAGAACCTGTTGGAATTTGTTTGGCTACAAAGAGGTTCTTATATTTTGGGGTATTAAAAAATCAAATTTCTGCCAGAAGGTTCTTAAATCCCTAGGTTCTTACATGCGGTTTTTTACTGCACTTAGTTATCGACAAACTAAGAATTCACTAAGGTATGAAAAACACAAAGAAACACATAAAGCTAGTTGTCTGCAATGCTCTGCTTCATTGATAGCATTATAGTTTGTAAAAAATAGTGCAATTTAACAATAAATATTAAGTTTTGTTTCATGGAGTTATGGCCTGCACTCTACTCTAACCATGCATGGTCACTTGAGTTGCACAATTAGTTTATCAAACAATAGAGAAGTGAAATTCATATTTGTATTTAAATTTATATATATATTTTTAATATATGTTGTGATACTAATCTGTGTTTTTTTTAATGTTTAAGCAAGTGACCATGCATGGTTATAGAATGACAGTAATGTTATTCTGATTGTTGGGTGCTGGTATGAAGGATGGCTGTTGCAATAGCGTGAAGGATGCCTCATTTATTGTTGTGTGTGTGACGCAGGGGTGTGTGGTTCCAGAATTTTCCCCATAGAGATGTGCAGCAATTAGCAAAGATTGCCAAATGAAAAAGTCAACTGTAATGGTGTGAAAGTGACTGTGAGAGTGGGAAGAATAGTCAATGTGCTGATTGTTGGAGAACTTCTTCATACACTGTTGTCTCTGAAGGATGAATGAATAGAAGTTTTACTTTGGGGGATGGGACTGATGGTGTTAGTGTTGTTAGCTCAGACTCGGGGATGGAAGTATGTCCTTGCATTCTCCAACTGCTTCACATTGATGACCAACGAAATGACCAACAGATGACAAATGCACTACTGCCTTGCTGCACATTGGGCAGATGCAGGGGTGCACTGTCATAGGCTGGTACTCCATCTGGAATAGCCTGGAATGATTATTCTGATCCTACAAAACTGTAAAAAAAATTGATCTATATTATTGTAAAAATTTCATTTTATTGTCAGCTGTATAATACTTACATCAAAATACCTGGAATATAAATATATGAAAGCAAAATTCTATTCTGTTTTTGACTACTGTACCTCAATTTCAAGATAACATGTATTGTTTACAACATGGCAGCGGACGTGTTGTACAGTAAAAACCCGCATAAAAGAACACTCATTTTTGGAGTTGAGGCTAATTTTGTTCTTATTTAACGGGTGTTTACTGAAAAATCAGCATGAAGGTGTTATTAAGGTGTTCTTAAAATAAAGGTTTCTAAAATGTATAACAGTATTACTATATATAGCTAGACTACCAATACATGTAGATGATATCAATGTTTCTAACATATATACAGTATTAATATATAGACTACCAATACATGTAGATGATATCAATGTGTAAGTTCAAAAATGCTATTAAAACATTCTTGACTGCAATAATAACTGTATCAAAACAGTAGAAAATTAAATATTGTCAGGTCAGGCTTGAAGTCTGCTACTGGTAACACTGTAACATAAACTCTCCCCCCCATCAGTGTATACATGAGTACTGTACTGATGAGGAGGCATTTAATATAGTGATTTTTGTTTTTTAATAACACGTTTTAATATTTCAGGTTCTTATTTACATGGTACTTAAAAACCCCAAATTCAGGCTGGGTATTCTTAACCCACTTGGTTTTTACTGTATCAGAATTACAACCAAGAGCCGAAGGCAATTGAAAGTCAAAGGAAATCCTAACAAGCTCTATGATGAAAAAGGACGTGCCATCTTTAATTTCGATAAATTTAGAAGAGAAAGATGTGAAGGAAGGAAGAAAGTTAAAAAAAAAAAAAAAAGAAGAAGAAGAAGAAATAATTATCGTTGTTACAAGTCCGGGTAGAGTCCCAGCTCGAGTCCTGGCTCGAGTCCCGATTAATAATTTAGGTACACTCGACTCTTTCATAAGATAAGAACGACGTGACACTTGGATATTTTGGATCTTAGTAGACTGCCGCACAACATCTCGACAAAAACTCCGTGTTCGGCAGTGCGAATTAAAAGAATACGTCAGAGAGCTTTTGGAAACAAGAACGTAGTTATCTGTTTTTTCTTGGACTGGTTAGCTTATCTGCCGTATATATATATTTTTTAAATCGACTGCCGGACACGGAGATCAAAAATATCTAATTGTCACGTCGTTCGTATGTTGCTGAGCGACGAAGAAACCTCGAATCTTCGACTTTGTAATTTCATCAGAGAACTTTTGGAAACTAGAAGGAAGTTGTTAGGATTTCCTTTGACTGGATGGCTTATCTGCCTTGATTTTATTAAAAACGTTCTACTGCCGGACATAGCGTATTTGTTGATATGCTGTCCTTCCCTGCTGACATCTAATGGTTTAACTGAATATTGAACGACTCAATTCTTTTCTGAAGAGATTTCAGCCGTCGTATTTTCATGATTGTTAAAACAGCTTTCAAACAGTATGAAATAAAGACTTCAATCTACTCACATCTGAAATGATCCAGAATCGATCTCTAATAAATGTAAAACTACGGAGAGAACACTTATTAATTATTTGCATCTCCGATCAGTACATCCAGTCTAGTCAGGCAAATAATTGGTAGGAAAATGACGTCACCGTAGGAATATTGTAGGATTCCTACGCCCATATAAGGAGGCAAAAGAGAGAGAGTAATTTTTTTACGTGTTTAGTGGTACGTCCGATAATAATAATTATTATTATACTTATATCTTATACTTACAACTACCTTGGATATCAACAATTCCTGGGAAACCAGTATATTGTGACAGTTGTTGAACCTGTTTGGGAAACTTTTCAGAATAGTCTTGAAATCTTGTAGAACAAATTGTCATGAATTTTTTTCAACTGTTTTTTAGTTCATTTTGTAAGAGTCTAAAACAACTGTAGTTCTTACAAATGAGAACACTTTAATCACCTAAATAACTTAGTACAACAGTTGCAATCTTGGCCATGTGCTCTCTCTCACATGCGCACTGCGCTCTAGTTACCAGTCCTCACACATTAGTAGCAAAATCCAAAAACTCTTTGCTTACTTACCTCAGATAAAATAGCTGCCATTTTTTCTCTTGATTTGCTTCACATTTTCCTTAAATTTTCTCGATAGAAATCTGTCATCTTATTGCCTTAAATGATTTTCTATTTATTATTCAATTACGAGCGAGAATTCTGTTTGTAATTTGGATTGTGTTTCACTTTTCTGTGCTGTATTACACTTTCCTGCACTGAATTACACTTTTTTGCACTTGAACAACACTGCCCAAAGCCTATCAGAACTGAGTAATTTTTTCAAGTTTTATTCTTTTTTATTCTGTTACAGTCGATGGTAATTTTTCTAAGTGGAGCAACTGGACAGAATGCTCCGTATCGTGTGGCAATGGTACACAAAAACGTAACCGTAGCTGTTCTAACCCAACACCAGCATATGGTGGTAACAATTGCACTGGCAATCATACTGAGATACGTTACTGTACCCAACCGCATTGCCCTGGTAGGTGTTTTAGATATTTCTTTACTATTTTATAATGTTTTGTAGGTATGCGCTGTTTGCAGCTGAATCCAAAAAAGAAGAAGAAAAAAAAACCACTATGGTTTCACCCAAAACAAAACAAAAAAAAAAAAAGAGAAAAAAGGGTACAAAATGAAACAAAACAAAGAGAAAATTAAAAAAAAAAAAGGAAAGGAAAGACAATATACAAAATATATTCTTTACTTTTGTTATAACAGTTTATGGCAGGTATTCCTTGTAGTGCTTGACAGCAATTGTTTTTTTTTATTCTGTTACAGTCGATGGTAACTTTTCTGAGTGGAGCAACTGGACAAGATGCTCTGTATCATGTGGGAATGGTACACAAAAACGTAACCGTAGCTGTTCTAAACCAACACCGGCATATGGTGGTAACAATTGCACTGGCAATCATTCTGAGATACGTTACTGCACCCAACCCCATTGCCCTGGTAGGTATTATTAGATATTTGTTTGCTATTTATAAAATTTTGTAGACTTTTTACATTGTCTGCAACTGCACCCAACAGGAAAAAGGAAAAAAATAATCACCAGTCAATGTTTTGACAAAACGATGGTTTCACCCAAAACAAAATTAAAAAAAAATTAAAGAAAACAAAAGAGAGAAAAGGGTACAAAATGAAACAAAACGAAGAGAAAATTAAAAAAAAAAAAGGAAAGGAAAGACAAAATATAGAAAATACAGCTGTATATTCTTTACTTTTGTTATAACAGTTTATGGCAGGTATTCCTTGTAGTGCTTGACAGCAATTGTTGTTTTTTATTCTGTTACAGTCGATGGTAACTTTTCTGAGTGGAGCAACTGGACAAGATGCTCTGTATCGTGTGGCAATGGTACACAAAAACGTAACCGTAGCTGTTCTAAACCAACACCAGCATATGGTGGTAACAATTGCACTGGCAATCATACTGAGATACGTTACTGCACCCAACGCCATTGCCCTGGTAGGTAATTTATTAGATATTTGTTTGCTATTTATAAAATTTTGTAGTTTTACATTGTCTGCAACTGCACCCAACAGGAAAAAGGAAAAAAATAATCACCAGTCAATGTTTTGACAAAACGATGGTTTCACCCAGAACAAAATTTGAAAAAATTAAAGAAAACAAAAGAGAAAAAAGGGTACAAAATGAAACAAAACGAAGAGAAAATTTAAAAAAAAAAAGGAAAGGAAAGACAAAATATAGAAAATACAAAAATTAAAGAAAACAAAAGAGAGAAAAGGGTACAAAATGAAACAAAACGAAGAGAAAATTTAAAAAAAAAAAGGAAAGGAAAGACAAAATATAGAAAATACAGCTGTATATTCTTTACTTTTGTTAAAACAGTTTATGGCAGGTATTCCTCGTAGTGCTTGACAGCAATTTTTTTTTTTTATTCTGTTACAGTTGATGGTAACTTTTCTGAGTGGAGCAACTGGACAAGATGCTCTGTATCAAGTGGCAATGGTACACAAAAACGTAACCGTAGCTGTTCTAACCCAACACCGGCATATGGTGGTAACAATTGCACTGGCAATCATACTGAGATACGTTACTGCACCCAACGCCATTGCCCTGGTAGGTAATTTATTAGATATTTGTTTGCTATTTATAAAATTTTGTAGTTTTACATTGTCTGCAACTGCACCCAACAGGAAAAAAGGAAAAAAAAAAATCACCAGTCAATGTTTTGACAAAACGATGGTTTCACCCAAAACAAAATTTGAAAAAATCAAAGAAAACCAAAGAGAGAAAAGGGTACAAAATGAAACAAAACGAAGAGAAAATTAAAAAAAAAAAAGGAAAGGAAAGACAAAATATAGAAAATACAGCTGTATATTCTTTACTTTTGTTATAACAGTTTATGGCAGGTATTCCTTGTAGTGCTTGACAGCAATTGTTTTTTTAAATTCTGTTACAGTCGATGGTAACTTTTCCGAGTGGAGCAACTGGACAAGATGCTCTGTATCGTGTGGCAATGGTACACAAAAACGTAACCGTAGCTGTTCTAAACCAACACCTGGCATATGGTGGTAATAATTGCACTGGCAATCATACTGAGATACGTTACTGCACCCAACGCCATTGCCCTGGTAGGTAATTTATTAGATATTTGTTTACTATTTATAAAATTTTGTAGTTTTACTTTGTTTGCAACTGCATCCAACAAAAGAAGGAAAAAATATCACCAGTCAATGTTTTGACAAAACAATGTAAAGACAATACAAAATATTATATCTTTACTTTTGTTATGACAGTTAATGGCATGTATTCCTCATGGAGTATCTGGACAACTTGCAGTCTATCATGCGGAAATGGGACCAAATATCGCACACGTGCTTGCTCAAACCCATCACCAGCCTATGGGGGAGCCAACTGCACTGGACCCAGTAATGAGAGTAACAATTGTAACGCAAACCCTTGTCCAAGTAAGTCATCTGCCAATCTTTTTTTGATCATACAGTTAGCCTAACAGTGGGCTTTTTTTGTTATTCAAGTCGATGGAAACTGGACTTCATGGTCTGCTTGGTCTGTCTGTAGCAAACCCTGCGAATCTGGCTCCCAAAACTGCACTAGGACATGTAGCAACCCAGCTCCACAACATGGAGGGAAAGAATGTAAAGGAGTAAGGAACAGATCAAGATTATGTAACACTTTTGCCTGCATAGGTATAGTATAAAAGATCTCTTATTAATAGCAATGGTGATATAAATTACCAAATCAAAATGTAATATTTTAATTGCAGCTGCTGAGGTAACGGTTTTGGTTCGCTTTCTTGACGAAAACTGGGATGAAGACTTGAAGGACTTGAGCAGTGATGCAAGTTTGCTTCTCAAAGAAAAGATTCTAAAAAACGTGAGTTAATATATGAAATGATGTCTTTGATTTATCAACCCTTTGGGAGGATAGCTGGCCTATTCATATTGAAGGGAACTGAAAGAGTGTATTTTTAGGTGGTGAAGTGATAGAATAAGAATGCTGTACCATGTAATCTGGATACCTTTTGTTCTAGATATGAAAGAAAAAACTGGATTATTTCTTATTTATTCTAGGACTAAAATGGTTATATAAAAAGGGGGATTCTCTGCCTTCATAGTAATTGGTTCATTCATATCAATAGACTATGCACATGCATGATCAAAAAAATTCTTATTAACATTTGATAGTTAAAGAAGATATATAGTGGAGAGAATCCTGTATTAAAGATTGAAGTTCACTCTTTCAGGTATGTATAAACTTATGCTATAAGTTGCATGTATGATTTCAATAAATTACTCATGCGGCTGACTCATGACTGACGGAACATGTGCTGTAATGATGGAATGCATGATATCAATGTATGGTAACTTACTGAGTGACAGAATGACTGAGCTAGAGGCGGATCCAGGATTTAAAAAAGAGGGGTTCCAAGATTGCCACCACGCATTAAAAAACTGGTGCAATTTACTTCACATGCAAGGGGGGTTCAGATTTTATTCTATGCTTCACAAAATCTCACAAAGTGGGGTTCCATGGAACCACCCCTGGCCCTCCCACTGCTGACACACTGTTCATTATTGACAGACTTGCTGACTAACAGACAGGTGTACAGACTCGCTTACTGACTGACTGACTGACAGACAGGTGTACAGACTCGCTGACTTACTGACTGACTGACAGACAGGAGTACAGACTCGCTGACTGACTGACTGACAAACAGGTGTTCAGACTGACTGACTGACAGACAGGTGTACAGACTGACTGACGGACAGACAGGTGTACAGACTGACTGACTGACAGACAGGTGTACAGACTTGCTGACTGATAGACTTATTATTTGGCCAAATAAAGAATATTTGTTTCTTTTTTATCTTATATTATACTTAAAAACTAATTTGTTATAGTTAGAAAAAAAAGTCATCTATTAAATCACAAAATGTTGTATTTTCAGCAAAGGAAGTGTTGTTTCTAACTTCACCATCATTTATAGCACCATGGAATCCTTGCAGCTCATCATATTACAAGAATGGATCGAGAAAGAGGGTTTCCTCGGTTTGATGCCTGTGCAAACTACTTACATTAAAACATCTAAAGGTAAAACCAAACCCAAAGTAAAACCGTGTGACCTTTTCAACAATAAATGGGGCGAAATCTTCTGGATTGTCAGAATATTAATACTCTCTTTAAAAACACATTTTTATTTAATAGTAAATCTAAAGTTTCAGTGGAAAAATAATAATAGCTAGAACACTAAATAGAATCTACACAAAATGCAATGTTCTATGATGAGACATATCATCAATAAGTCATATTTTAGTGTGTATGGGATTGAATGAACATTGCATGTCAGTCCCAACAGGAACTGTCCAGTCAACTCACTAAACTTGAAATTTCATGTGACTGTGCTTAATCTAATGCATATGAATACATTCAATAGGTTTTGTTCTTTTGCACATATCAGTAGTAATGTGGTTGCAAAATGAATTATCTTGTACATGTAAGACTAATTAAGAGGAAATCCCTTATTATATTTGGTACAATCATGTGAAATTCCTCGTTTATGCTGGGCCTCAGTCTTGTAACTAATTTCTAAGGCTGCAATGGAAGAAATACAGTTTTATAACATTCCTTTTGTCTTGCTTCATCAGTGAGAGCAAATAGGTTGGAAATTAGTTTAAAATAGACCCATTCTGAGTTATGCTTCACTTGTCACATACAAAGGTTACAATGCGAGACTTCAGTGCATAATGCTCAGTGTATTTGGACAGGAGAAAAGATTAAAAATTTAATTTCGCACATAGCCTCGAAACAGAAACCTTTGTGTGTGACAAGCGAAGCATATCTCAGAATTGGGCTATTGAAACAATAACCTTGATAGACTTTTTGATTTGCAGTTCCAAGTTCCAGCCCCCGAGTACAAAGCATCAAAAGCCATAACTCTACCTCAATCTCTCTATCATGGTCTTCCATTTCATCCATCCATTTGCATGGCTTAAAATTGAAAAGCTACAGAATATATTACAAAGAAAGTGGAGAGCATTATACACCAGACCAAATGAAAGCAGTGTACACCAGATAGGGAACAAACCATTGTTGATGGGTTGAAGAAATACAGCATATACTCTTTTAGGGTTCTAGCCTACACAGAGAATGGTAACGGAATCTCCAGTGACCCTGTTAATGTCAGGACAAGAGAAGATGGTAAGACCCTTAAACTGCTAGTTGTCTTAATTAAGTATATATGGTGACTTGTTGATGAATTCGCTTCTTCTTCTTCTTCTTCTTCTTCTTCTTCTTCTTCTTCTTCTTCCCTTTTTGATAGACAATTTCATATTTACGTTATTCTTATTCAATCTCAGTTCCTTCTGCTCCTCCATCCGATGTCAGTGCAACAGCGGTCAGCTCAACAGCCGTGATTGTTCAATGGGATCACATTGACCCTTCATTCAGAAATGGTGTCATGATTGGTTACAATGTCACGATATCCAATATGAATTCTGGTGAGACAATCTTCAAAACTCACCTACCAGATGAAGTTTATGCGTTATTTGAGGATTTAGAACCTTTCTCCCAGTATTTAGTCGAGATCTGTGGATTGACGGGACGAGGCTGTGGCATCAAGGGTGGAGACATTGTCAGGATGCCTGAGGATGGTAAGTAAAACAAGAGTCACTTTGTAGTCAAGATTTTTAAAATTCTCATACAGTTTAACAACAACAAATTATTTCTTGAAATCACTTCCCTCACAATTATTTTGTATAATCCTGCAGCAAGCAACTAGAAAATGGAGTTGTGCAGAAGAGATGTGTAATGCATCTTTCAATGAGGGTCATCTCATTCCCATTCCCATTTTGTGATAGTTTTTTTCGTTTGTTTGTTAATCCCATCTTAGGTGCATAAACTCCATTTTCCCAGCCAAAAAAAGCAAATCCCAGCTTCTGGACCCTTCAGGACCCTCCTCAAATGATGACAAGAAGTTGCTGTTTTTAGGTTGAAGCTCGATGATCCCCATATTTACAAACCCACAAATTTAATTTCATTTACAAATACTGAGAGAAATTTATTTTATTTATTTTTAATTATAACTTTAGTTAATTTTTCACTTAACTTGACAGTATATGGTTACAGGGTTGGTGCCCCTGTTGGTTAACAACACCCCATATACCCCTTAATTAAACACTTGTTACCTTTTCGTTTATTTTAGCGCCATCCAAACCGCCATTTAATGCAGTAGTAATGAATTTATCGAGTTCCACTGAATTAATGATTTCCTGGGAACCTCCCAGTGGAAAGCTTAGGCGGTATCCTACGAGGATATACTTTAAGATACAAAAAAAAGACGACATCAGGAACACCTTTGGAAGATGACACCTCTTTTGATGTCAAGATGCTGGGTCCGTCTCTCCGTAAATATACTTTAACGAACATGGTGCCACATTCGGTGTACGAGATTGGAATAGCTGCAAGAACTGGTGCTGGTTCGGGTCCCTTTGCTGTAATGTACGGGGGTAGGTCAAACTGATATTAAAGACGGTTATTGGACAACACTTGCTTAGTACAGCGGTGCAAACCCAAAACTGCAGTTTGACGTTAGCCGTTTTCCGCCTAAACTTTTGCCATTTACCATACTTAGCAAGGCGTCTCTGCTAATCATTGAATTACTTCTTAAACATGATTAGCACGAAGTCTACCTTTTTGAGGACTTTTAGATTTGTTAAGGTTACCCTGTTTGGTAATTAATATTTATTAATAGTGATAAACTATTGATGTAGCCAAATAAAAAGATATGGTGTATGACAAAGGTGTGGTGGTCTCTACAGTGTAATTAGCGGTTCTAGATAAGATAGCCTTCATCCGATCCACTGATAAGGTGTTAGAGTTAACACCTTATACACCAGATACTTTATAAGCTTAGTAAAGCATGGTGCTGATCTTATAATGCAGATCGACTAGATACTTGTAGACGTCTATTATAGCTAATGAGTAACCTGCACTCCGGCTGCCACTCTTTTGGGAGTAATTGAAAAATGCTACCAAAATGAAATTCCTCACACTTTGTTTTTTTTCTTGTAGAAACCTGCCGATGTCCAAGAATTATCAATACCAACTACTGGTTCCTTGCTCCATACCTTTATAAAACAGAAGATGGAAAGCTCAACGGTATCTTTGCTCAGATCATACCTAACATGATCAAATGGGCATGCGAAGACTGTAAGAATGGTCACGGTGAAACAGTTGTTGATCTTGTGAATGATGCTGTTGGGTTATCAGCGGGTAAAAAAAGCATGATAGACGTAATTGGGAATGCCCATAATGGAGCGCAAGTCAGCTTTCCAATCAATGGGAATAAGTATGTGAATAGAGTGAGTACTGCTTTTGGTGATGAGTGTGTTATTGCAACAGAGTGTGGTGTTGTTATGAAAAAGAGAGATAACTTAAGGACATTTAAGTTTAAGGGGCACATCCGAGTGAGTGCCTCTTCCTACATATGCCAATGAGCAGGAATCCTTGTGTAATTGTAATCTTATCTAAACTTGCATTTTTCAGGTATTTGGAGACCAGCCGTTTGTGTCTGTAGTAGAATCTCCAGGAATTGTTTTCCTCACACTACCACAACCAGCCGACTCAGCAGCAGGGATTATAATCAAATCTTTTACAACCACATTTCCTTTATTACTGTTTTCCTTCACTTTAATATTTGTGTCTGGGTTTGTTGTGTGGTTCTTGGTAAGTCCTTCTCTACTTATACTGTATGTTCCTTTTTAATGACTTCCATTTAATATATTATTTAAAATATAATTGAATTTACTCCAAGGTGGACAGAAGCCTAAATTAAAGAGGTTTTTCAACTCGTGTAGGGAGGGAACAAAGTTTTGGCAACTTGTAGGCCTTTTTATTAATTTTACCTTATCTCATAAATGTTATAAATATTTTTTTTAACACGATAAAAAAGAATGACAAGTTATTTTGGGGAGTAATCAGGAAAAAATCTTTTTTAAATACTAAATAATGATTTAAAAAATTTCAAATCAAAATTACATTTAAAAAAGTACTATATAATCATGTTTAGATATATATTTTAGTTAACAACAAATGATAATATTTCTTTTGTTTTGGGAATATATGTTCAGTGATTTTTAATTTATGTACTGCAATAAATGTAAATTAGCTTATTGCTGAAAGATGCATTTTATAATTATAAACAATCTATCTACTCCTATCTATTGCATTTTTAGGATGCTAAAACTGAGGGAAGTGGTTTTCCTCGATCTTTCATTAAAGGAGTTTTAGAAGGAATGTGGTGGTCATTTATCTCTATGACAACCGTTGGGTAAGTGATAATTACTTCAGATCATCAAGCATCAGATAGACCTATAAAGCAATAGCAAAGGATAATGAATTTTGAGCTAAATAATATCCTGCGAAAGGGATCTAGGAGCCGGGGGGGGGGGGGGGGGGGGGGGCTATACAAAACTTCTTTTATTCAATACAGCTTCATAAAAATAAATCTTTTTTTTTAAAATCTATACACGTAGGCATTAAAGCTAAGAGCTTGTGGGGCCGTGTATCCTCCATACACAATCCTTACCACATTAGAATATTCTATACACACAACTCTCAACTTACATTGATTTTTAGGGAATGAGGAAACCGGAGAACCCGGAAAAAACCTTCGTAGCATAGGAGAGAACAACACATCAAACAAACTCAATAAGCCTGAAGCAAGATGACGTTTTACCCCCGACTCTATACCATAATAGTTTTTAAAATTCTTTCTTATTAAAATTTTTGATTCCTTAGAGAATACAGGAACAATAGTCATAATTAAAGAAATTAAGCAGTGTGAAAAGGATTATGGTCTTGAGACAGGGGGAGAAACATCATCTCGCTTCAGGCTTATTAACATATGCTGACCGCAGGGCTCGAGCCAGTGACCCGTTGGATTCACAGCGGTGAAAGACGACGCGTTAGCCGCGAACGCTACCCATGCTACATCTTTACTTTAGCCCCCCCCCCCCCCCCCAGTAAAATTATGCTCCTACCTTCCTGTGCAAAAATATAATAATAATAAACAAATAAAGCTTTCTACACCTAGAAAGACCCAAAATTCTTTTTACTTATATTTCTTTTTTATTCCATAATAACAGCTATGGCGACAGAACTCCAAAGAGTGTTGCATCTAAGATTTTTTCCATTTTCTGGATGCTAAGTGGTATGGTTATAATTTCACTGTATGTTGGTGCCGTAACTACCACCTTAACAGTCATCACCATGGATACAAAACAAATGATCTATGGAACTCAGGTTAGTATTTCTTTTATTAGTGCAACAATAAAAACAAAATTTAGATTATACCAAAAAAAAAAAACCACTTGAAAAAAATTAAAAATTTTAAACGGTAAAACAAACAGCTCTAATAGTGAATGACGAGGTAAAATTTGCATTATTTCTTCATAGATTGCAGCAATACATAATTCATCGGAACATCGTATTGGCATACTGAGGAATGGCAAAGTAAATCAGGGTGAGTTGAGATCCATCCATTTGCCTTTTGCTCCAGCCATATGATCATAGCAGATGGTTACTGTAATTGGACTAGAATTCTCGTTTTCTTTATATAACTTCATTTTCATGAGTGATCAATTAAACCGTAATCATGAAAAACACTAATTACAGCCATTTTATTAAGTTCGACAGTATCATTCAGTGGAGGACATCCGCAAGGCTCTTGTTACACGTGAGGTTGAAGGGGCTATTTTAGATACCTATGTTGTAGCAAACGACAGCAAAAGTTTTACTGATGTTGGTATTGAACCCACCAAATTGATAGATTTGTCCTTTGGATATGGCATAGCACTGTCTGATACAGCCGCTTCAATTGAGAAGGATTGTCGAACGTTTTTGAAGCTTCACGAGGGGGAAATATCAAACCTGATTGACAAGCTGACTGAAAAATTGAAGGTTTGAAAGCTAAATGTTCATCTCGTTGTGCATTACCTTTTCATTAAACAATTAGGGTCTGGTTGTACAAAGCGTGGATAGAGCTATCCAACGGGGGAAAAAACGGCCAAGTGGATCATAAGTCGACGCTGTTATCCTATAAATGTATACAATGGATAAAATCTATCCATCGAGAAAGCTCAGCTATCCACAGCACCCTTCGTTCAAGCGCCGGCTCATAATTGAGCCCATAATTTAAGTGCCTATGACCCCTAACTCAATGTTTTCAGCATTGATTCTACATGAAGTTAAATAGTAAATACTTTTATATGATTTGAGTGATGCATCTTGGAGATATCAGTTCAATAAAACTTGCAGATCAGGTTTTATCAGGTCTAAAACACTCCTCTTCATTTATTAAACTATACGTAATGTTTCTTTTCTATTGACTACCTTTGTGCACTGAAATACGCATTGTTTGATCTTCGATTTCAGACGCCAACAGAAAGCGCAGCTGTCAGGAAGACTTCGGGTTTATTTGACTCGAATTCTATTCCTTATAATAACACCATTTTGATTGTGGGATCCTTACTTTGCTTTGCCGTGGTTGTTGGACTTACATGGCAATGTATTTATAAGAGAAAGGCAAAGAACAGTAAGTACGAAACTCTGTATAGTAAAAGCAACTGTTCTATTTGGGAATAAGTGGGAATGGGGGGCTGGTCGTCGTTCGTCAATCGCTACTTAAGAACCTGTGGCTTTTGTTTCATGGTCGTTACATATGTTTTCTATAGGGGTATGTGCCGCTGGATAGGGTATGGTTTTCGGCCTTGCATTCTTACAGAGGGTACACATTTTACCGGAAATTGTCTTAAACAGTATTATAATTTTGACACAATATCGTAAGTTTCATGTTTTTGTGTGTCTTAGATAGAGTACCATTTCATTAAAAACGTACTTAAGCATTTTTCGGTCCTGACAAAGTGTTTCAGATCCTTGACGGCTTTGCTATCAAACTCCTATATAACACTGAGTGAGATGCGTTTCTCATATAGGGTATACAATTTCTTGTATGTCTTGAATAGGGTCTTGAATAGTGTCTTGAATAGGATATGGATTTTTCAATCTGAAGTGTCATTAAATAGGGTCAGGGTTTATTACCTCTGGCGGCACATCCTTATCCAAAGCGGAGTGGAGCAATGCTGCTGCTATGTTAAAATATTTGGTCAGCAGTTATAAATTTGGTGCAAGCTCATTGGCTGGAAATGTAAAAATGTTGCAGCCAGGTTCACATTATGAAATTTGTTGCGCGCAATGTTGCAAGAGTAGGGCGCAATTCAAATTCAGATTTGTTGCATTCAACGTTGCGTGCAACAAGTCAATTTTGTGGTAGACACGCTGCAACAGTCCTGTTGCGTGCAATGTTGCACCGTGTGTCAGCATCTTTATTGATTCCATGTTAGCTTCACATCCACGATACTTTTGATTAGTGTGGGGTCCATTGGGAATGAAAAGAAATGTTCTAAACAAGATCTTCCATTGACAAAGCTCAATCTATAATTTTGCAGAAATACACCCGTACAATACAATGTACAAAAATGAAATAGCGCAAATGAGGAAAATCGTCGATGAATTTATCAGGAATATGAAAGCAAATACAGAATATTTAAGAAAAGCACACAGAGAAGACATAAGAAAGCTAATACGGCTCGAGAAAGAAAAGAAAAAACGTCAAAGGGATAAAATAGGCCAAGAAAAACTACAGGTAGTCCAATCATGTTAAAAGAAATTGTATGGCTATACTTAAAAAACCTTAATAAAATCGTCCAAATGTAAGATAAATTCAAGAGTTTTTAGCTGACCTTTGGAAAGTAGTACCCCTTTTGCCTTGCGTACTTAGATTTTGGATATACTAAATTTTCTTTTTTAACTTTTTTCTTCGCATTTTGACGAGGTTTCTTAAGCATCGCCATTAGCATTAATAGCATTAATATGACACCACAGGAACCTAGCTTGGGCTACCTGTGAAAAAAGCCAAAGTTTACTAATTCTCGACTTTCACATCCCATAATGCCTTGCGTCTTTGGGGGGGGGGAGGGGGGGGGGGTAACCAATCAAAAAACAGTCCCAAATTGAAAGGTTTCTTAATTGAATTTATACTATACCTGCTTTTATCTGTACAATACCGATTATCATTTTATTCCAAGTTATTTTTGCGTGTACAGATCATGAAGAGTTTTGGTCTTACAGAAAATGTATTGACCTACGAAATGTTTTTAAAAATTTACCTTAAACGTCTTCAAGCTTATATCTTTTTCTGTTTTTTACTTCTTTATTTTATCTTTGGATACCAAACAAGGTATTTTCAATATTGTCTGATCAGCCTTCAGCAAAATAAGTGGGTTTTTACCCTCTGATTACCCCTAAAGACGCAAAGGATCATGGGATGTGAAAGTCGAGAATAAGCCCTTTTCCAGCTCAGTAATCATGTGCTGATTAATTCACTGAGAGCAAATGATTGAACATCTTAATTTCCATAGGTGAAATCAAGAGAATATTCTATTATTGAAATATACTGGTGAGCAAACAAACTTTCTACAACCTGTTTCGAGAGATCGTAATAAAACTGCGTCTCGTGACACACTGGTTACACATTGTTTCATTCAGTTCTTTACAAGTAGCTAAAAAGAATCACCAATTTAAAATAAAAAATTTGCTCACCAGTATGGACACGTGACCGTTAACTGCAAAGGGCCTATCGAATATTGGCTTAGTAAGCAACGTAATCATATAGTGGCAATCGTATTCTTAAAGGTACGAGGCAAGCAGAATAGTAAGCCTCGCTTCCTTGTTATTTTCGAATAGATTCCCGCCAGCTTCGAAATATTCGAAGCTGAGAGAGAAAGGTAACTGTGAGATTTAAAGTAGAATGTTTTTACGCAAGGATTGATCACTTTTTTCTTCCTTTTAACAGACTTGACACGTTTCTTTTTTCTGCTCTTAATCATCAACGTTTTGAGAGTCCTTGTCCGCATTTCAGTTCTTTTAATATAAGTGTATGTATTTGGTTACTTTTATTTATTTGTTATTTAAAAAATAACAAGGACAACAACAAAAAATAAGTCACTAGTATTATATATCTTTTTCCAACAAGGAAACACATCAAAGAAAAGTATTTGATGGATACAACTTTTGTCCCAAAGCTTCAGTGCAAACAAAAGTATTAATCAGGAGCTTGCATTTTTTAAATGTGCTGACCGTTTTTGAAAAATTCCACCTTCAACAATTTACAAAAAAATCTAACAAAAGGTAACTCGCTCAAAAATTTTGAAGGTGGAATTTTTCAAAAAAGGTGCGTTTTTACGAGTGGTTTCGGGCGTCGTAGCCAGTCAAATGGTTAATAAAATATACATAAGAACTGAACTTGTATAATCTTGAGTACAATTTGAAATAAATAGTAAAGCTACGAGTGAAGTTTTGAAAATTCGAGGGCTTATGCTTTTATTATCATACTGCTTATTAATAGAGAAAGTTGTTTAGCGATAAAATTACAAAATTCTTTTAAAAATGTATCAGGTAAACCTTGTGTACATGCAGAGAGTGATTTTCCTTATTCATGGATTTTTTTCCTGAGTTCCTTTCTGCTAGAGACCAATGATAAATCATTTCTATACTACTGTCCTAGCTTAGCTTAGTCCAAGCTACTAAATAATTTTATCATAAAAGAAATAGTGAGTAGACTAATAGAGGTTGAGAAGATGTTATTTCCAACATTTTCGTTGGTGTCTATTTGACTAAGTATCATTATACACAGACTATACTTAAGAGGCTGTGCACGTAAAAACCGACCGGTGGGGTCTGACTCAAAAAATCGATTTCCCTGATTTTTTGCTCATTTATAGGGTTTTACCATAGAATAACCAGAATGTATTTTTTATGTTTTCATTGTTTTTATTTCCCAAGAAAATTAGCTCCAAAGTTCGAGCCAGCTTGGAGGCTCAAATTAGCATCAATACAAGGGTTTCAAAACTCGTTGCGGAGCAAGGTTTTCTTCTTACATTATTGACAAATAAGCCAAGAAAACTTTATATCAGTCATATGAGATCGATTCTGTGCTAAAATATTGAACTTTTTCTCAAAAACGAATTTCTGGCAAATTTTTGAACACAGTTTATTCGGCTCAAGCTGGTTTTACCACTGGTCTTTAAATCGGAATACTTTAAAAGTGGCAAAGTTTCAAACCTAAAATTAGACCAATTCTGATAGATCTAGCCTTATATTTCAACTTTATTGGAAAAAATTTGTCGGCCGATGCAAAACGACTTTGCGAGCTTTCATCAAAGTTACTATATTTTGATCGTTTATCAGCTGCCGAATCACTTCCGGTCTGTGAGTAAAACACAACAATTTGCATAATTTGATCTCAAAAACAAGACAAAAAGTCACAAATAAAATTTTATTTTGAGTATATAAATAAAAAAGATAACTTAGAAAGAGAAATTGCCAAATAATTACGCCTTAGGCCTTCAACAAAAGAAATTATAAACACTCACTTCGAGACAACTGCCGTGATCCATTCTCCGTTGCATAAAAATCTCTCTCAACTACCACATCGCGAAACAATTCCATAATAAAACAGGATAAATTTTGCTAGGAAAACATACGAAGTACTGAAATAGTAGCTATAGCAATGGAAAGATAAAGCAATAATTCGTCTTTAAAAATCATTTATTAGAGCAATGTCTAATGGTCTTTCGGTGCAAGGCCGGCAAACAAGTCTGTCTGAAATAACTGTGCTTCTAATTATCCTTTCACCGCGCTTGCCGGCAAGCTGTAGCAAGTCAGTTCCAAAACTGCTGACCGAAGGCAGAGTCAAGGTTTTCGGAGTTTGCAATGGCGACTACATGTTCCTTCAAAAACAATACTTTCCTTAGAGACTGTGGACCATCCCGTGGTCATACGGAAGTACTATTCTTAAACACATGTCGTGATGATGTAAAAGGTCATCTTCAGAGCTGTCACCTATCGCGCTCTGACTTGATAGAATATGAATTGATTCTCCAGAGGGCCGGTTTTGAAAACATATCTTCTGATGCAACAAAGACCTTCCGTGTTTGTCCTCGTCACAGATATGGACTGGGAAAGTTTTGGAGACCACCTAGATCATGCCAGTATCCATCTCACAGTGGTTCGTCATCTCTAGTCAAAGGACGCGATGTCATTGGCCAGGACATCTCGAATGAAATTACCAACCTGTTTGGAGTAACAGTTCCACTAGGATCACGTAATTATATCATTTGAATGAAATACAGTAGTCAAACTATTGAATGCTAGTTTACTGAATTACATGATTTACTTCATAATAATAATAATAGTCGAGGGGAGGGGTTCTATATAAGAAAATAGCATTGGAAAAAGTGGGGTGGGGGGGGGGGGGGGTAATATTGGAAAATATAAGAGAATAGTATGGAAAAAGAGAAAGGTGGATGGGTTGCCCCCCAAACCTGCGGCCTCTGAGGACTTACAGAAAATTTGTGTTTTAACAGCAATATGCTATAGCTGTCGCAAAAAAAACACAAGAAAGAAGTAAAAAATCAACCCTTCCCTGCTTCTTCGGAGGATAAGAAAGAAATATTTACACCTGAGAAAGCAAATACCTTATGTGCTTCGGTAAGTTTTCCTTTTTTTTCTTTTCTTGAGTTTATTTATTTATTAATGTTTGTTTGGTTTGAAGATTACTCCTTACGTATTTACTGATCAATTTGTTAGGAATCGTCCAGAGGCAGAGTATAGGGAAAGTTTTACTGGTACGCCAATTCAACATCCATGAAAAGACGTGATCCTTGTTGGACACCTAGCAGCATGGCTGATGACGACATCTTGGAGTCAGAAGGAAATATCAACCAGAGCGTCGTAGATCAAGAGGTACTTAATTTGTACAACCAAGGTATGGCATCACTAGCATCTAAAATATGTCTAGAGTTTTCACCACTGCAGTCTCGCACAAAAACCACATGGGAAGATACCAGTGAGATGATGAAAAAAGAAGTCAAGGAAAATGTATTACAAAGCTGTCAAATTGTCTGTGAAGTTGTTGCCCCTAATTCCAGCAAAGAAGTTTACGACTCGCTATTCATTGACAAGGCGAAAGATACAGACTTAATTAGTGAAGAGCTTCTGTCCCTGATGACAGTATACCGAGATGCCCCTTCAAAAAATGTGAAACTTCAAATCATGAGCATTTATGCGTCACGGTTTCCTGCTGAAAAGTTGATAAAGTATCACGAGCCTTATGAGAAGATCACGCATTGGCAAATCAAGCAGTCAAGAAGTCATGCGAGAAAATATGGCCTTGGGGTTCCAGAGCAAAAAACACTTCGCCACCGAGTACGTCTTCCGATGGATAAAGTTGATCATTTCATTGACTTCAGTGACAGGCCTTACTTTTACCAAGATGTAGCCTACGGCACCAGAGTTCTTAAGCTAGATAGTGGATCAGAGGTTAGCATGCCAAATGTTGTGCGCAATGTTACCAGGTCTACCATGGTCCATCAGTATTTGCAATACTGCAGCGAAGAACAATTTACACCGTTATGCCAACGCACTCTTTTTAAAATTCTTGAAGTTAGGGAGGCGTCCCAGAGAAAATCTTTGCAAGGTCTCGATAACACGGCGGCAGATGGAGCTGTTGGATTTGAGTCGCTCGAGAAAATAGTAGATGATCTGGAATCTTTAAGGGCTTCAAAAACCTGGTGCTGTGAGACGAAAAAGCTTCTGAACTGAATGAGTGCAAACGCTATCTAAAAACTGATTATCAAATACACTGCCAAGATAGTCATTCATGTTGTCCTGATCACTGTCGTGACTACGCTCTAAGCGATGAAAAGGATAAAGCCTTTAATGTTACATGCAACCACACTCACAACGTTCAGTGTGACAAGTGCGACTCCCTGAACTCAGTTCTGAAAGATGTCGAAAAACAAATCAAAATCCTTCCATTTCATTTTACAGCTACGATCAGCAAGAAGACCTACTACATGACTGGAAAAAGAGTAAAGAGAGCATCTACGACTGGAAGTCCCACATACTTAGATCAATAAATCAAGAAAGTGCAAAGCAAAGTGTTCTTCAAAACCTGAAACCCAACGAGGCTTTGATAATTTTCGACTGGGCAATGAAATTCCAACAGTTGAAATTTCGAGAGAGACAATCAGACTGGTATGGAAAACGTGGACTAAGTTGGCACATTAGTACCATCGTGTTGAAACCTGAAGAAAGTAGTGAAGATGTTGAAGTCCGAACGTACGCTCACCTATTCGACAAGTGTACCCAAGACTGGTATGCTGTCCTCTCCATCGTTGAAGATCTTCTTGGCTGGGTCAAGTCTAACATCCAGCCTTCAATATCTCATGTTTTCTTAAGGTCAGACGAAGCTGGTTGTTACCACAACAATTTTTTAGTTGCGGCTTTGCATGGTATCAGTGAGAGGACTGGAGTAACTATAAAGCGGTTTGATCACTCCGAACCACAAGATGGCAAGGACATGTGCGATCGCATATTATGCCCAATGAAGACAGCTGTTCGAACCTTCTGCAACGAGGGTCATGATATAAGCAATGCGAGTCACATCAGGACTGCTTTGCTCAAACGACCAGTTAAAGGAGTCTCAGCTGCCGTTTGCTCCGTTCAAGAATCAAACAAGACACTCAAGGTGAATAAGTTGGATGGCTTCAGTAAATATCACAATTTTGCCTTTGAGAAAGATGGTGTGCGTATTTGGAAATGCCATGGGATAGGATCAGGAAAGCTAGTCTCTTATAAATCGTTGACGCAATTATCTCAAGAAGCAACTTTACTAAAAGTTGAGCAGCCATTTTTTGACATCAGTCAATCAAGGGCTCTAACGTCGAAAGCCGAAGACCCATCAGAATCCAAAGAGACATCTCTAAACCTTCTTTGTCCACAGCCTGGATGTAAAATACTCTTTGCTACCTTTGCTGATCTGGAACTCCACACTGATTGATGTTGGTGATCATGCTGAGAAAGAAGGGAAAGAGACAGTAAGTGTCTATGATACGATTAGAAAGAGGTGGGCGAGTAGATTCACTACCATACAGATTGAAAGAAATACGACGAGGCTTCAAACAAGCAGTACATTAGAAACTTGCACTCAAGTTCAGGGAACAGCAACTAGTGTTGAGCAAGGATGGGCCCTACATAAAGTACGAGGTGGAGGAACACAGTTTTCTCAAAAGGTACGAGACTACTTGACAAGCAAGTTCGACCTTGGCGAGAAAACAGGTCAGAAATGCGACGCAGACCAAGTAGCAAAGGATATGCGGAATGCGAAAACCGTTGACAATCAAGGAATGTTCACGAGAGATGAATGGCTGACAAAGACGCAGATCAAAGGCTTCTTTTCTCGTTTAGCTTCATCGAGGCGAAAAGGTACAAGAGTGGATGCAACACCTACCTCTGTAGAAGATGAAGAAGATGAAGTTTACGAACAGGAACGCTATGACGTCATTGAGGAAGTGCTGGAAGAATTAGGCGTTAGACATCCTATCGTTTACGACGTTTACAATCTCTGTAAATATTGCGAAGACGACCTCCTTTCTTCCTTTAATGTTAGTATGCTGCGAGATATCTGCCGGCACTTTGACATTCCATTCAAGTCAAGAGATCTAAAGAGAGTTCTATTGGAAAAAGTGGCGGGAATGGTCAAGGAGTGCTCTTGTGCAACTGACTGTCGGTTTTGTTAGTGTTTTTCTTAATATGATGTCCCATCTGTCAAAGATCGAAATCCTCGTGTCTTTTTTAGTCTATACTTGCACTTGTCGAATCTAGTTCCCGATAACAGACCTTTTCCATACCGCGGGGGACTTGGCACTGGAGGTATGACAAAAACGCTTGTGCTCTGGAATTCGTCTTTTTTTCCTTGATAAATGCTTCTAAGCTTTTAACTTCTTTTTCTAAAGATTTCTTCCCTAGCCGCCATTGTAAAACGCCTGCAAGCATCTCGCAGGGCGGTGTCTCCATACCTCCTGTGCCGAGTCCCCGCGCGGTATGAAAAAGGTCTATTCTAATAGTTGTTCAGTACTAAAACAGTCAAGTAAACTGCCTTAGTCGTAATAGAGCGTTTTCGTATGACTGTGAAAAGCTCACGAAACGAACGTAGTGAAGACAGCGTTCCCAAAAATGAAAATCAAGAGTCACGGTTGCAACAAGTCTTGGCTTTATCCAATCAAATACGTCACACATGTAAAAAAAAAGGCGGACACGGTCACTGAAGCGCTGGGACATGGCAATGCCAAACCAGTCACATTGTGCGAGAGAAAATAGCCAATAAACCATCACGGTAAGCTGAGGGCAAGACACACAGCACTGAACCTTTCAGTAACAGTCATATCAAATATGTCCTATTGCCATTGAGTGCGAGCCTCAAAGTTTGATGTTTCACTCGTCGATGTACTTAATAAAATTGCATTTCAACAGCACCCAATCTGGAAATTTTGTATCCTGGGATTACCCCTCCCCTAACTAACAAAAAGAAAAAGAAATAGAAGACTGGGAGGGGGGGATTATTGAATTTCAGTTCTTTGTATGCCTTGATCAATGATTTTATTTATCGTTACTGCTGCATGAAATGGATCAAGTAGAATAATATCAAAAATAAAAGCTAGTATGGACTACTGTAAACTTCGAGGGTCAAACGTCAAATAAAATGCCGATTGACGCGCGCGGTGACAAGATAATTAGAAGCACAGTTATTTCAGACAGACTTGTTTGCCGGCCTTGCACCGAAAGACCATTAGACATTGCTCTAATAAATGATTTTTAAAGACGAATTATTGCTTTATCTTTCCATTGCTATAGCTACTATTTCAGTACTTCGTATGTTTTCCTAGCAAAATTTATCCTGTTTTATTATGGAATTGTTTCGCGATGTGGTAGTTGAGAGAGATTTTTATGCAACGGAGAATGGATCACGGCAGTTGTCTCGAAGTGAGTGTTTATAATTTCTTTTGTTGAAGGCCTAAGGCGTAATTATTTGGCAATTTCTCTTTCTAAGTTATCTTTTTTATTTATATACTCAAAATAAAATTTTATTTGTGACTTTTTGTCTTGTTTTTGAGATCAAATTATGCAAATTGTTGTGTTTTACTCACAGACCGGAAGTGATTCGGCAGCTGATAAACGATCAAAATATAGTAACTTTGATGAAAGCTCGCAAAGTCGTTTTGCATCGGCCGACAAATTTTTTCCAATAAAGTTGAAATATAAGGCTAGATCTATCAGAATTGGTCTAATTTTAGGTTTGAAACTTTGCCACTTTTAAAGTATTCCGATTTAAAGACCAGTGGTAAAACCAGCTTGAGCCGAATAAACTGTGTTCAAAAATTTGCCAGAAATTCGTTTTTGAGAAAAAGTTCAATATTTTAGCACAGAATCGTTCTCATATGACTGATATAAAGTTTTCTTGGCTTATTTGTCAATAATGTAAGAAGAAAACCTTGCTCCGCAACGAGTTTTGAAACCCTTGTATTGATGCTAATTTGAGCCTCCAAGCTGGCTCGAACTTTGGAGCTAATTTTCTTGGGAAATAAAAACAATGAAAACATAAAAAATACATTCTGGTTATTCTATGGTAAAACCCTATAAATGAGCAAAAAATCAGGGAAATCGATTTTTTGAGTCAGACCCCACCGGTCGGTTTTTACGTGCACAGCCTCTTAACATTGTTTGATGGTCTGAGGAAAGTCACTCCACTTGCAATAATGCGTGTATATATATATATATATTCGACAACCAAAAATAATTGATTTTAAATGCATAGTGCTGCACATAGCTAGTTAGGGGTGGATCTAGGTGTTACTTGAATAGGCCATTTGCATTATGGCGTCATTTTACTACCACTACCAAAATGCTTCGTGAATTTTCTTTCTTGTTCAAATTTGTATTTCCTCATGGGAATAGTGAGACAATTGGTGCTAATTAACAGAACAAAAGTCAGTGTGCAATGGAGTCCGGTAGTGGTAGTAAATGACGCCATAATGCAAATGGCCTATTAGGGGGTTAATTCCCAAATGAAAAAAAACAAACATGCGTATATAGATAAGTATTCATCACTTCAGACGATGGGAATAGTACTTACAACGTTACGAGATACCTGTGCGGTACACCACAGGACACCCCCTGGATCCGCCCCTCCTAGAAATATTTTAAAGCTCTAGATTGTTAGATTTTTATACTTTGATCTCAGATTAAGTCAATTTTTTCTTGTAACCTTCGATATCCTGTTTACTGATTGAATAAAGAATGTCAATGTTAATAGCCATAAATGGATGTAGTTCAACATTTGCTTCTGAAAATGTGCCCCTAGTTGTAATATTCAAAGACGCTTTACTGGGATACCTGTTGATTCTTCTGATTAATCCTCATATCATATTCGTGTATAGAAATTGCCACTACAGGCCCCTAGTATTGAGCATTTGAAGAGGTCTCTAAGGGGATAAGTACCGATACCCACCACCTTATATATTAATTCATAAAATCGGGTCCCTATTTTGGACCATTGTTTTGACCTCGCCTCAAATGGACTAGTACCCAGTATGCATTGCGGCCTCATTCAATGGGGATCCTGATTGTGTCAGACTTCGAAAATCTTTTGTTTCCCTCGAAAAGAGTGATTTGAAAATCTACATGTGCAATAACGGAAATGGCCTCTTATATTTTGACTCCTTCCTTGATCCTTTGTGTAATGGGCTTCCTGTGCTTGACACGACATCGAGGCCATATTAGACTTAGTCCACGGGCGGTCATCTTCTTTCTTTCTTTCTTTGAAAATCTCAAAATGGCTGGAGGTAAAAAGCTTTCTAAAGAGGACGAGCTTCTTCTCCAGAACTTCAGCCGATCCGTTTCTACCAAGTCAAATGTCCTCTTTTACGCAAATGCCTTAGTTGTATCCGCCATTCCACTATGTAAGCGTCTTTATCGTCATATTTTATTGATCTTTTGTTACGTCCACGTTGCACTTATATAAAATTTCTTCATTTATGACTTGCTTTAAGGGCTTTTTTGGCGAATCCACCAAATGGATCCCTACTCCTCGGGTATTCTCTTTGTTGTAATGACTCTGGTTAGTACTTGGCTGATTTCCTTTGCATACAAGAACGTGAAGTTTCAGCTTAAGCACAAGTAAGTAGTGAACAACCATCGAAACGAAATCCTATCCTTTTCATGGTCTACGTTCAGCTTTCTCATTGGTCTATTTATTTTTTAGATGTTTTTGAAAAGTTTCGGTAAACTTTCTATAACTGAAGCTAAACTGCTCTTTCTTTGATCGCAAATTTCTTTTTTTAATTTCTGTATTCGAAAAAGGCAGTCTCTTTGAATCGTATGCTGTGGTCTATTCATAATACAAAGTTCAGGGTATACAATCGATTTCATTGGATTTAAACTTATTATTTAATACTCTACCGTTTAATCAATGTTTACATTACACCATATAATTGGTTGTATCGTCGTGTACGGGAATTGTCAGGGGAATTCTATTCAAATTCAAATTTCGAGTAATCGGCTAGTAGTGGTACCCTACGATAGCATAAATTAAACTATAATAAATATTTATGTGCACATGCTGATGATACATCGTTTAAATATGACTAAAAAATGAGACCACCCAACCGAATTCGTTTTGTGGTCTAGGGGTTAGGGTTAGGGTTGGGGTTGGCATTGTAGTAGTTCTTTGGTGCCAAAGGTACCAAGTTCGATTTTTGGTGTCTTCACTTTTATTTTCTAAGTGAAGAGAACCAAAATTTCTAAGTCACACTAGTGTGTTTGGAGACCTATTACATACTTTGTTAATCCGTACACGACGATAATACCGTGTAATTTATTATAACATCCACTTTTGTTCTACTAGCTATCACCACTCGTGTAATTATAAATTGACCCTTCTCAGAAGTATATTGTGTCTTGGATGCAAGGCTATCATGAAGATACATGTACAAACATACTCAGACTTTTTCTCAGTGGAATTTGTGGAATTGCTTTTGTATTTCCATGTTAGCCTGCTTTCAAGTCTATATTTAGAAGGCTCCTTAATCCTCTTAGAAATTATTAAATAAGCAATATTAACTAATTACTGAAGCCTCATGCACCCTACTGTGTGAAGAATGATTATGAACTAGGTTTTCCCCCCAGGATTGCACAGAGAAGAGATGCTGCAATTACCAAAGAAGTCAACCAGGATTTGGACCCTAACAAGAAAATGACAAGACAAGAGAAGGATGAAAGGTAAGCAGTTTCTCATTTCCTTGTTGGAGCTTTGGGAAAGTATGGATGAAGCTTCATTCTTAAGGTAATTCCCTTGAAAGAGATTTTGCCAAAAACTTTGTCCTAAAACATTTCATGGACATTAAGTATGTTATGGACATTTAAAAACTGCAATAAAAAGATGGGGTCACCATTTCCCGTTTTTTCGCTAGATATTCTCCAAATATGTCAGTTTATGGGTTTATAGTGAAATGCGGTAGCAACCAGAAGCTGTAATCAAGAACCTTTATTCACAGTACTCTCATATAACAAAACGTAATATTATGACTTGAAGTTTGCTATTAAATCCATCAAAGTCATTGGATGACTATGATTCTTGAACTATTAGTTCAAAAATATTAAATGTCAACTATTCCCATCAAAATGTTTTAAAATGACACTACTGAAAGTGTGTGCCCATGCATTGTGCTCTCAAAGCATGCGCTCCCAATCCACCTTTTCAGCGCTAGCTATCACAAGGTATAAATTGTTTTTGATTGTGTTAAGGTCACCAAAACGTTCAGACATTGTTCTTGTATTGCCATACAAATGTACTGTCTCTAAATGAACTATTTACTTGGTTAATGTTTAGTTAGTTCTGTAATACAAGTAAATAATCATTTTTCTAGCTTGATTGAAGCTTTTCTTACTGCTGTTAAGAGAGCTAACTAAGGGAATCTATCTAAATTTTCTCTTTAAATCAGTCAGTGAATTTGTATGCGAATCCAAGGATGTCTGAACTTCTTGGTGAACATAACGCAATCCAACACAATTTATACCACGTGGCGGCTAGCACCAAAATGGTGGATTAAGCTGAACGGGTGATTTATAACAGTTAATATTAGATACAGTATAAGTGGTAATGTTGTATGGTATGATTATGTACTATAAGAATCTCACTATTGTCATACACCTGTTTTTATACTTTTTATTGAAATCTTTTCTGTTCTTAAATTTTTCCAGAATCCTCTGGAAGAAAAACAAGGTTGCTGATATGGAAGCTATGACATTCTCCATCTTCTATAACAATGCTCTCTACTTGTTCCTGGTTCTCTTTGCTTCTTTCTTTGCATTGAGGTCATTCAATCCTTCAGCGTATCCTTAATATTACTTACTGGTTAATTGTTTTAGTATAAAGTGGTTTGTGTATGAGTGGGAAACAATGCTCAGCAAATTTGTAACCATACTGTCTGTGACTATACTATATTTTATTGTACCCTTAACTGTATTGTGATTGGATGAACTATTGGGGGGGGGGGGGGAGGGGTGTTAGGTGGTATCCTTTTTAGGCCTTACCTTATTTTTTATTCTTATTATTTTTAAATTTCGAAGGGGGCTTACTATTCAGCCAACCCCCTTCCCCCCCCCCCCCTGCATCTGCCCCGGGTTTTTTTTTCACCCAAATGTCATGAATTTTCTTTCACAATTAAATGGTATCTTGGAATAAACCTTAACTTATTACAGTAACTATCTGATGTCTACTTCTGTTGCAAGTGGGATTTTGGCACTCCTGTCTACAGGAACATCAACATCATCCTAAGCAATAGCCAGTGGTGCAAATAAAGTCATCTGCAACATAATATGTTTTCCTTTGACATCAATTATAATAAAATTTTAGTGAAAAAATATTTTTTTTGAATTCCTTTGTTTTGTTGTTTTCTAAAAACTGCTGGGATAAGATATATAGTAGTTATACAGTGGTTTGGAGTAGAGCAAAGGCATTTAAGCTGTGAAATAAAAAATACTAGTCAACGTGTAATAGTCAAAGTGACACAAAAGAAAACAATTAACTTAGGGTCTGCTGAAGTGTATTAGTCTAACATCTATTTCACAGGTTTAATGACTTCACTCTAGCATAAATGCTAGTTATGCAATGGTTACAAGTGGCATACCATTTTCCCATGTCACTATATTTTTTTGTATCTACAAAAGCCTTCAGTCGAGTATACCAAGAAAAACAAGTAACCAGTTGGATATTCTATGGTGTGCCATGAGAATGCAGATTGTATAACCACCTTATCTTACACTATAGAAAATACGAATGCTTAGACAAAACTCAGCACATGATACGGAGGAAGAGGGAAATACCAACAAATTCTATTATTATATACAAGAGCTTTCCTGCATTCTGATGGCCTGTATTTTCTATAGTGTGGAATTAAGTGGATATCCCATATTTCAGGCACCCATGCTTTTTGGTATAAGTACAAGGCTCTTAGCAACAAATGGGCTATTCTATAGTATGTTAGTGTAAGAAAGCATTAAAGATAATTGGCCATTCCAATATTGTACCTACTGAATGGTTGAAATACTACCAAATATACAAACATTATATTACTATATTGCAAGCTTCAGCTTCACATACCTTTTCATTCTTGGGAATGCATAAAACCAAAGTTTTCCAAGAGAAGTGAAGATGTTTAGTATGGGTAAAGACCAAATGAGTGTGCATTCCAAATGGTGAGGAATGGTCAGAGCAAGTTTTAAAAGCAATGGTGTTCAACAAAATTTAGTTTGGGTAGATTGTAATGGACATTTCAAAACAGTTTGAAACTAAACGATAAATGACGGGAATGAATCCACATGCATAGGTGTGCGTACACACAGTTTGTTATCGTTACCAGTTTATCAAGCCACTTATCTGGCTACCAAGTTGCTATGTTAACACTTTGATTTTCTTCTAGCCTGTGTAGTGGCCCTCGAGGGGATCTCCCAAGTCCCCTAGAGCACTGCTACACAGTCTAGTTTTCTTGTTGGATTTCTTACTTCGAAAACCAAATATTTTCTCGTGTAATGGACCATTTTGAAATGATCTTGGTAATAGTAATTCACTAAAAAATTAAAAACAACTAGGATATTGTTCTAATGATTTCAGAATTTTGCAGAGTTATGAAAGAAAGAATGCTTTGGGATAATATAGCCAGTTTGACAAAAGAGAGGGGATATTGTTTGCAATTCCCAAAATCCTTTGCAAATGAGAAAAGGAGGACACGTCAATCACCGTTCTCAGCAGCCAATCAGATTATCGAAAAATTATGGGATACGACCAAAAAGATGGGCTTGGCAAGATTTATGGCGAGGGCGTCAAGAAGGAGAATTTGGTGTTTGATCACCCTTACCTTTATACACTTATTGACTTCACACTATGACTTTATTCCAGAAAAATGAGATTAATGTAGTTTTTTAAGTTATGAATAGATTTTTTATTTGTTTAAGATCATTTAATTTTACAAAAAACATATTTTTTAAAAGAGGTTTTCGTGAAAAATAATCTCACAAAGTCATAACATTGTAGTTTAATTTCTCCGGAAGAGGAAGCCCGTGTACCACGTGAGACAATGTAAGGAGAAATTAAAATCCTCACTAAAGTATTTGAACTTTTATAGGTAAAAAGCTGGTAAAACTTGTTAATTACTTGAAAAATTAATTAAATTTGTTTCAAAAATAAAATAAAATATTGTGTTTGTAAAATGATTGATAAGTTTTGAAAAACGGTTTGTAAGATAAGATTTAGTTTGTTGATCAGAAACGTTTTTCTTACAACAAAGTGCTTTCTGTTCAGCACCCAGGCTCAACGCGGAGGCCTCACGGCTACCATTTCATTATGTTAAAACTCTTCGACTTGAAAGAAAACACAGTATAGTTTATTGTTCTTTAGTTTTCCCTTAAAGCAAGCCCCTTTAACGGTTGATATCTCGCATACCATGTAGTAAAATGTCTTCAAGTAGTAAGAAGAAGGATCCTAGTGCAGTAAATGACAGCTTTAATGGTGGGTATTGAAGTTTTGTTGACCGTAGTGAACTGGGCCGCAGATAAGCTTATTTTTTTTGCTTTTTTTTATACAAACTTATCACCTAAACTTATTGCGTTTTTTTTCAAAATAAAAGCCGAGATCAAACCTGGGAGTCTTTCTTTTATGTTGGTTAGCTTTTTTTTAGAAAGATAACCATTTAGAAATAATAACTTTTCCTGTAATTGGAAACAGAGTTTTAGAATTGGCGCCATTGTATGACACATGGGATTCAATCACATCGGCTTTCATCATTTTGAAAAAAATCGCTGTTCTCACCGCTAAACCGGTCTAAACATTAATCCCAAACATTCCTTTTTCTAATTCGAGATGAATATTCTTTTAAATTCACGATAAAAATGTTTGTAGTACAGCTTACTTATATTTAAAAGGCCCGGGTCGCCGCGGACTCTGTGTCGTGGGGGCTTGGACAAAATACAATGCATAACTTATATCATTTTATTACGTGACTGCTAAGTTATACCCTATAAAACACGCCAATACTCTTCGTATTCCTTTTATTTTTCACCTATTCTAGCGATATTATGTCTATCTTCATTTCTTTTTTGATGGGTTGGGGATTGTTTCTAGTTTTTATGTGTAAGGATTCCAAGCTTCTTCGCCGTTCATAACCATTCGTCTTTATCACCTGTCTAATGGCTGCTCTAACCTACACTCACACAACATATCGTACTTAATTCACCAAAGCAATAATTAAAATTCTTTATGCTATCTAAGTTAACCATTTTTGCAGTTTTTATAACACATTTTAATCTTTAAAGAGAAAAACGAAGATGTAAAATTTGATAGTTTATACCCCCAACGTATAGTCAATCGATAAAAATAGTCAAACACTAAACGGATCTTGGTCTGTTCATATAATCTGAATTATGTCTTTAGGACGCTGCCCTATTATAATTCTCATTTTAATGAATTTTTAACGATTAAAATTGACATCAAGAGAAAAGAGTGACATAGATTTTTACAATCTGATAAATAGCAATCAGTAATGATAGAAGAATAAGTTATATACTACTTATTAACCGAGAGTGAGGTCATTACAGGAAAATCTCAGACCGAGGTCCGTACAAAAAAGACCGAGGTCTGAGATTTCCTGTAATGACCGAACGGACGAGGGATGATGACTGAGCCTAGGGATCCTGGCGAATTTATTGAAATTCACAGAGACGGTTTTGTTCAAAGCGAGAACATTTTTCTCTTTATTATGACAGGATCTAGGAAAATGCGAACACTTTAATTTTACAAAACACAGATACCTGTGTTTACAAGTGTTTGAACTCTTAGAAACTCAAAAATTAGAAGAAAAATAGACCCAAATTGTAAATGAATTTTGAACACGTTGGGAGAACTTGCAGTAATTTCAGTGAAGTGTTATTGTTAGTCGTCGTTCTCATTAACAACGTCACTTTGCACCTTGTTGGATTAACTTAACTGGGCCATTGAAGATCTGGAGCTGACATTGAGAGATACTACTGATATTTGCTCCAGGAAAAACACCATTTAAAGCTGCTGGGTCGCTTGAATTATTCACAGCGAGCGAATTCGTCGTGTTTTGGAGACTCAGGCTGCTGTGTGACTGCTCAGAACTTGTTATTAACTGGACACTGCTATTGTCTGGAGGAGCAGTTATCTGTTTGGAATTTTGCGAGTGACTTGAAGAACTCAAAATGTACGACATTTGTCGCTGATGGTGCTGGTATTGATTACTTCAGCCATGTTGTTTTTTTGCTCACGTTTTGCCTCTTCTTCCTCTGGATAGTAAAATTCGCTTTCGCTGTGGCTCTCTTCGTCGCTCATTGTACACTGAGAAGTATCTCTGAGCTATACAATAATTTCTTTTCAGTTCTTTAAAAGATAAATGTATTTTGTTTATGTTTTCGGTTGATTTAATGTTTGGTTTCGTAGCTTTTGATCGCAACTGAAAAGAGCCGTGAATGAAGCCGAGAACAATTTCCATAATGACCGGTCATTACAAGAAAATCTTGCCCGCTAAGCAGCCAATCAGAGCGCGCGAAACATTGATGCCATATAATAAAGGCTTGTAATTTACCTATTACGCATTTTCTTATAAGATGTACACCATGAAAAGATGAAAAAACTCGCTGACGTTTCAGACTCTAGTCCATCGATAATGTAAAGTAGCAATCAGTCAAGTATGTTAATAGACCTGTCCCGAATTCGCTTGACTAACCACAAAGCAATGGTTTGAAGCCGAGACTGAACTTGATTCTTTTATTCATCAAGTTCAACCTCGACTTGAAACCATTTATTTCATGGCCAGTCAAGCGAATTGGGGATAGGTCTATTTGTCATCATTTGATTGATTGGCAAAATCGGTATTGATTTTTGTGTCTACTGCACATTTATAAGCAGTTGACACTATGCCATCAAGTTTCATATACTTCATATCCTATTTAACTAGCCAAAAATATAGCAAAATGGCATGATATGAGTGACATGAAGTGTATCCCATGTAAGGAATGTAAAACTTTGGGTTACTTTCGGATCCATGTGTATAGCATGTGCACAGCTAGCGGCAAATGGCAGTGATATCCGATGTTATTTAAACTCCTGTGTATTAACATCAAACAAACTCAATTTACATATGGTGACAGCAGGACTCGGACCTTCAACCAGTCCGGTTGTACTCAAAGCAGTGAAAGGAGAGGCCTTAGCAGCGTACACCACCCATGCTAGCCATAAATTATGAAATGGGTATAAATAAGTTCTATTTCAGCTAACGTCTTGAGTTAGCATTGTATGTTTTGATGATTCTGGTCTCTTGACTGTCAAGTTAAATGCAACTCTGTTTGTCCCTTCAGAGGAAGAATCAATGGAAAAGCCAGTCAAAAGAAAAAAGAAAGAAGAACTCAAAGAAGATGGTCAAAGTATGTCAAAGAAAGTCCATTCAGCCAAGAAAAGAAAGAGAGATGATGAACTAGAGGTATTTTTAATAGCTGTCTGGACTGGATACCATTTTGTTATCAATATATCTATCGACTATTTTGATAAACCTGTTTAATTGATTAATTCCCATGCACTCCTCATAAGGCAAATTTGGCCAGCATATATTTACTTATAGTGTTTGAAGAATGTTCAGCCAGAAATGGAACTTGTCTGGTCAAATATTTGCCTAATTGCTGGTCAAAAGCATTGTTTAGCCAGAAACAAGATGTAACTGAGCTAATATTAATGTGGTTGGTCAACATAACCTGCAATTGACCAACCCCCTATTTGAAGTCCTGCACCTGTGTTTATTCTCAGCTGGAATTCTCATTTACAGCATGGAATTCTACTCAGCACATGTACAGTTAACCACCAAGTGTACTTTTTTTGATCAAACTAAAATACCTTTTGTATATATGATAATGTCATCACAGGATGGTGAGGGGGTTCTCTAAGGTGGATAAGTATTCATGAATTTTAGAACATGCAAGAATCACAAATCACAGAAAATAATGTTTCGCGATCACTCTTTTACTCCGATGAAGGACTAGCGTTCGAAACGTCAGTCATATGCGTTACAGTGTATAATTTACCTGTAACTAAGTTTATTTAAATTTATAGGTAGAAGAAGAGTTAAGCTTACCCCAAGAAAATCCAGATCAGCCTAAAAAAGCTACAAAATGTGATGAGGAAAAGAAAGATGAAAAGAAAGAGGAAGTGGAAGTGGAATTGCAAGAAACAGAAGCTAAAGCCGTGGTTAGTACCCTTAACTATTACTCTGTATTATTAGACTATATTTTACCTTTTTTTTTTTCTTTCAAAGAGTGATTTACAGATTATTTGGGATAAATATAGGCGTCTAGTGCATTTTTCGTCCCAGCTACATTTCAAAATAATTTTTAATTATCTTTTGTGCAAATAAATTTTTTTACTGACAGTGATGAAATATGCTATTTCTTATCATTCTACATGAGCTATATTTTAATCATGGAAAACCTTGTAAACAGGAAATATAGAATGCCTACAAACAAAATGGTTGCTGATTGGCTAACTTGTTCTTGAAACAAAAAAATAAAAGTGGTAATAAACACATGGTACTAAAAACTTAGACCTAAACCTATTGACCCAATCCACTGTTTTCCCATCTAAGACTATGTGTCATTCCATAGTATCATTATTTTATTTGTTTAACAGTTGCGTATGATAAGACACATGAATAGATACAACTCGAACAATAAAGCGTAGTCTCGAGAGAATGACATGTGGTTTGAAATGGGCAAAACATTATGCTCAAGTGGATTAGGTCCATTCTTTGTCATAATTTCTTACACCAGGAATTTTCTTACACCAGGAGTTGTCTGTAATGGGTTAAGGTTTCTGCAATTTACTCTTACCAAACTCTGTATTTGAAAATTGCCAGTTGGAATTTGGTTTTGCATTGCTAGCTAGTCAAAAGCGTAAAATGTGCTTGCTGATTATTTTCAATTGACAGAAGTGAAATAACACAATTCAGTTAAATACAGCATATATACACAGTGGCGGATCCAGGATTTTTCAAAGGGGGGTTCCATTTCTTAAACTTTGTATAATTCTCTTTTGTTTAGTCGACGTCTGACAACAAAATTGGCTCTAATCACCTAATTTACTATCTAGTAATGGACCAAGCTATAATAACACGACCCAACACAAAACTACTAAATATTTTTTTATTAAAATTTATGTAAGAGATATTTCTATAACCTAAAAGATCAAATCTTCAAGGAGGGTTCTGTGGACCCCTTTGACCCACCTGGACCCGCCACTGATAAATAATGGTAATTGAACTGAGTGGAGTGCAATTTGGTCTGAAATCAAACGCGCGATTACAAAATCGCACGACCGCGTAGCGGGAGTGCGATTTGTAATTGCAAGTTTGATTTCAGAACAAAATTGCACGACACGAAGTTCAATTGCCACTTTATTATATCCATTTTGAAATCTTTTTGAAAAAGACGTTTTTTCTAGTTAAACCGACATGACTTACAATCTACAAGCAGTCGATTCAAACATGCTGTCAAGTGAACTTGTTTATCATACTGATCGAGCACACGAGCAACGATACTCATTTTGAAAACCAACACTTTCAATCCAAAACTAAAATGTATTTATGTAGGACCAAAAGGCATTACATGCATGTATTAAGAATCATTTACTTACATTAACTAGCAAGACAATCCTGTCCAAAAGCTCACTGCTTGTATTTTACGATTTCTGTTCAACATGTTATGATCAAACTTGTGCCAGGTGCCGAGAAAACCACAAAAATCAAAGGTTGTTTAGTCCTTCGGTTGTCCTTAAGAAGTCACGTAGCTCGGCAAAATTCTTCTTCTTAAGAAATATTTCTCTTAATGACTGTATTTTCGATGTGTTTTATGCTTTAAAGATCGAAAAGGAAAACACTTTCCACGATCAATCGCCAAGAAGTCACATTCAAAAGATGCTGATTGTATTTTTCCCACTGCTTTTCGCTGTAATATCTTCACCTTACTTAAGCAGTTACTTTACAAAGATGCTTTTGACAATTTTAAGTGCTCAGTTGGTCTTTTTAAGTCCTTTTTACGGCTTTTTAAGTTTTCTTAACGACTTTTTACGGTAAAATCGTTCTTCGGAAAATTGTTTTGAGCCGTGGCTGTTTTTTTTTTTTTTTTTTTTTCGCAAGAAGCGGCGAGCTCAACACTCAAATGGATTCCTTAATATAATTGGCTAGAAAATGACATGTCTCTCTTGTGATTGGTTCATATCAGATGATGTGCAAAATCGTGCAATTTAGAGCTCAAAATCGTGCGATTTAGGCTGAAATCACTGCTGCATGGAACCAATCAGATTGCAGGATTTGGTAGTGATTTCAAAATGGATGTAATAATATCGAGAACTGTGTGAGCACTTTAAAATGTTTGAGACTATACTCTTTTGTTAGGCACAACCACAACGTGGACAAACAGTTGCCAGAGACCTTGGTCTTGTCCTTGTGACTCCAAACCTTTCCAAGGAAGAAGAAGAAGGAATAACCTACTTGAAGTTCACTAAACTTGTTAGACAAAATATAGCTAAAGCTAACCCAGGTGCTGAGCATACTAAGATTAATGCCTTGCTTGGAGCTATGTGGCAAGACTATAAACAATCAAAAGATCCTGGTGGAGACGCTAATGGCAAGAAACCTAGAAGTAGGGCCAAGAGAGCTTCAGGGAAAAGAACAAAGCACAGAAAACCTGATGTAAGTATAACAATATCCATGATAGAAAAAGTCCAATATATATTTCAATCATTATAATATCTTTGCTATAATACGATTAAAAAATATTTATCCCTCTTTTACTCCGACGAACGACTAGCATCAGAAACATCAGTTTTTTCATCTTTTCACGGTGTAAAATTTACCCTTTTGCCATTAATGCTCCATTAGAATCACCCATGCAGCTCACAGTTTTTAGCTAGTTATCTCTTCTAAAAAAATATCAATACAATTTTTCTGTTTTCAAATAAATTCTGAAAGTGTTCTCATTTTCTTCAGTCTGACGATGACTTGTTTATAAATGACACTGATGAGGAAATAGACTTGGACAGTGAGGACAACGAACCAATTACAAAAAGCAGAGCAAAGATTAAGCTGCCTTTTCTTAGTAAGCTGAAAGGGAAGTCTAGAGGTACTTATATATTTTTGTCGTAGTTATTTTTAGAAGACCTAGTAATTTATTACTGTAGTAAAAATACTATATTGAAGTCAAGTTTCATATTAATACTTGAAATGTTTGTCTCTGACTTAAATTTTTGAAACATTAATTTGTATTAATAGATATTTGGGTTCTTGACCACCAATGTCTTCAGTGTGCCATTGGTATTTGGGCACGCCTATTTAAATGTTGGTGTTTGCATGCACTAGAGTCCTTTACAAGAGTTCTATGTATTTCTGGAAGCTTGATACAGTCGTTATTTGACTTAGGATGTTTGATGACGGATCAAATTGCCTGTAAAAATGTTTCAAAAATTTTAATTCAGAGACAAACATTTCAAGTATGATTATCATAGTTCTGTAACAAATTATGATGCATTGTTAGAATGAATGTTAGAAAGAGGTTTGCTCACTGTTATTGGTCGAGCGACTAATATAAATTATGAAACATAATAATTATAATAATTATAATATATAATAATTATGTTTGAGCTGTGATTATGAGTTTGCCACTGTGGAAGCTATATTTAAACATTTTTTGTCCTGAATCTCATCTTTTATTCTGATATTCAAGTCTAAAGTTATACTAAAACAGTGATTCACATCAGGCTCAATAAATATGGTGAATATTAACCTCACCACTCGAAGACTTGTGACTCGATAAATATTCTTCTATTTTTAGGCACCAAAAGTGTATAATCAATGAACCAACATTGCTAATTCTATATTGAGTTCTCCAGTGCTTGTTACAGATATTCTGACAACGTCAACTCTAAATATTCATAAGATCCATGAATTGAGTCTTTTTCAGCAACAGGATTTTAGCTAGAATTTTAGAGATTTTGTATCAAAATCATTATGCTTTTTCTGTTTTCAGGAGAGAGAAAAGGCAAAGGAGACGAGGAGAGTGATAAATGTAGTGAATCAAGTAGTACAGCAAGTGGGAAAAGCAGAAGAAACAAAATCAAAAACAAAAGGAAAAGGAAAAGTGACGAGAAAGATGATGATGAAAGTGATCAAAGTTATAAAGAGATACGTGTGAGCCAGTCCCGCAGGAAGGTGCAAAAGACTCGTTCTATCAAGATCAAAGACACAACAGTAAAAAGAAGTAAAGACAAGAAGCGACACAGAGCTCGTAAGAAAAAATACAACATTCATTTATTCTCTCTCGACTTTTATGGATAACACTTTAAGATACTCATAAGTTTTTATCTTAATTTTAGGTGACAATGATGAAGTTATGGGAGTGGTAAGTTTAAAATGTTTTAACACTTAGCTTATTAATACTCATACTAGATATTAATAAGGCTATGGAGTTAGGCTATGTGTGACAGAGTGTTATTTACCTTTAGTCAATAAATTTTACACTCCCAACCCAATATTTAAGTCCACAGTTTTGAATGGATCTTGTACTTTGAATACTTGTTTTTATATGATGACCTTTCTACATAATTGGTTTTAAGGAGGCTCGTAGTAGTTTGCGTTTTGACCATATTTGATTTTCATTTGGCTTACTGACAGACTTACTCTGCAGTGCCTACTGATATGATTTTCTTACCAATTAACTATCCGGCTTAGATGGAAGTTTTGACTGATGTCAATTTTAGCTTGATCTGCATTAAAATAAACGACAATAAACAATTATTGAAAAATTAACAATAAAATTACTCTCAATCTGTGTCACCATTTTGATGTGGAAATAATACTAAGCAAGATTTTTGCTGGATACCGAACACATTCATTTTAAAACAAAACATGTTTTTAGAACTCATGAACTCAGTGAAAGGTGTTCTTTTGTTTTTCTTTTACTGCTTCAATTTCATCAAGCTTAGCAGCTGGGAGCACTAATTTTTCACAAGTGGAAATTTGGTCGCTCATCAGTGCCCGGAGTGGAGTTATTACCATCAAAAGAGGTCCTTAGGGTATCGACTAGTGTTTGGATCGATTTCTTGAAGATGTTTGATCATCCGAGTTACATCTGAGTTGACCTGTCGGCAGCAAAACAAACATCATCCACTAAACTTTCTAGTGATTTCCTTTGATTACTGCGTAGTTGGTTGGAATTGGTATTTATTTTGTAAAACGTGATTTAGGTCGCTTTTGAAATTATACAGCTTGACATATGATGGGGGCTCAATTTTGGTCATCGCCCTTATTTTTTAATACAGACTTGCGCATCAAAACCAGTTCAAACCAGAGTATGAATCCTGAATTTATGCATCTCATTATCCAGATTCTTGGATAACGGCAATACAAAAGAAATACACAGTCTCCTTTCATTCTCTCGCCGGTAGAGGAGTTAAAAGGAGACTCTGCTCTCAGGGTACTCAACTAGTTACAATTTGATTGTTTATGAAGGACGAGCACCAGGATTACTGTGAAGCATGTGATGAAGGAGGTGACCTCTTACTCTGTGATACATGTACCCTGTCATGGCATCTGGGATGCTTGGCTCCACCCTTAGATGATCCCCCAGATGGGAGATGGAGTTGCCCTGTTTGTGTAAGTATCTTTAGAAAATAACCATCAGGTAACTTCCTGTAGTAAGACTTAAAATAGTGGCTGGTCATTCATCAGTCATGATAACTAGCCAATGACAAATGTTAGTCTTAGTTAGCTTGGTCATATCTCGTCAAAGACTTGAATCTCTAAACTTTAACAAGATTAGGGCTAATTTATAATCGTGTTATTATTTCTATAACTTAAAGGAGGTTGAGATGACAAGTACTTCTAGTGAGGATATCCACAGTGATTACTGCCGTGTATGTAAAGATGGTGGTCAGTTGCTGTGCTGTGATAAATGTCCCATGGCATATCATCTGAAGTGTCTCATTCCCCCCATGAAAAGAGTTCCGTCTGGAGAATGGAAATGTCCAAGATGCCAGGTATAGATATCTTCATTGTATTTGGTTAAAAAAGGCCTTGCCTGCTAGCTTAGAATGAGTTCTGGGAATTGAGAATATACCCTAAATTTATATGTCCTGATACACTTTAGAATGAGTTAAGAAAGAAAATAATGGAAATAACTGGAAATACCTTGCATGTGACGTCAAACCATCCTTTTTTAGAAGACAAAACAAAAGAACTTTAATCTCCTGAGAATTGGAAACCTATTGTTTTGCCTTCCAAACCTAGCACCTGCATTTCAAAGTGCAGCAAGGGGTCTATTCCATCCTTAACTTCAGTTAGAACAGACAAATATAATATAAATATATGGTTCTAATAATACAACCTGAAAACTCCTGACATCTTGCGCATACTGTTTGCATGTTATTAATTTTCTTATAGTATCACGAATTCTATATTTAAGGGTTGTGCATGAAAAAGCCCATGAATATGGTACAACTTAAAAAAGAATCGTATTCCCATATTATCAATCACTTGTATCCCTGCCAATAAAGGCTTTGCTCCATCAAATCTCGGCAGCCATGTTAGTTGGTAGAGACAGTACAATCGTTTTGCATGAGAAAGGATTCAATTCCCGAGAGCAAAGGGATATCTTACCACAGGCAGCCCAAGCCTTGTTATAGATGTGGGCACAGGGCACGTTATGTTGCAAAGCCTGTATTACTGTATTATCTGCGAAGTACTAATTACCTTTGAATATATTTGCACTTAAGTTATTAATGTTGCTAATATGATTAATATTAATAATGTCATTCTACATAATTATAGAGTGAGCCACTGAAAGGCAAAGTAGAGAGGATACTGCACTGGAGATGGGTTACATTACCAATACCACAAGGTATTAATAATAGCTTTGTTATTGATAATTATCTATAGTATGTGTGTACTCTAACCCCTACCCCCTAACCCCTAACCCCGCCCTTCCAATTTGCTTAAGTTCGGAGTTAGAGTAAAAAACTCGGCTTAATTGGCATTGCAATGAATTGTGGAGCCGTTTTAGGGGACAAATTTCGTATATATAGGATCAATGTCGTCAATCAAACCTAATTAGCTGGTACCTTTCATATTTTGACTAACAGCAGCAAAAAAGCATTTCAACTTGCAACTCAGAGACACAGAGTTCGCATATTTATGGAAATAATTGCATTAATGCATTAATTCATATTATATTAATTAATACTCTATTTAATTTTAGATTATCAAGCTATAGTTGAAGAGGGCACTGATGAGAAAGACAAAGAAATTGATGTAAGTACAATTTATACTATTGGCTGACATTTTGAGTTTTTTCCACTCTTTTATGCATACTGTGAATTATACCTTGAGCCAATCAATTGGGAATGAAATTAATTTTGATCACTCACTGTAATTGAACTCAAAACTTTATTTTAGAAGTTTTGAAAACAATAGACAGTTGAGGAAACAATAACCTGAAAATAACTTGAAGTGTTCACGTTTCGAATGTTCTCACTGTAATATAAATATTAATCCTAATAAAATAAAAAGCTTCACCATTATTTCGCCTACGCATCATTTCGCCTACCGAAGTTCGCCTACGCTTTATTCGTTTCGCCTACCAAAATTACTTAGCTATAATTACAATGTTTCTTTTCGATTTCCGAATAAATCTTTGTTCCCTCACCAAAATCTTTATCAAAAACACGAATATCTTATCTTTAGGAAGGTTTTTAATGAAATATCTAGGAAAGAAACATAAGTGAACGTCGCAAATGACTACAAGACTTCGTGACAACAAACCCGTGACTAACAACAGTGTAGTTCGATCGACAACTCGTGCTCGTCAAACCATTAGATTTGGCCTTGCGCACGATGTTGGTGTACACGGCAAAAACGTGAAAAATCAATCTAAACTTTGTTTTAGAATTAATGCCATTCGTAGAAAGATCAATGAAATTCTATTTTTGCTTTACCAAAATGTCGCAAATTTAGTAGTCTTTCACTTTTCCAGAGCAAAATTGTTGAAAGGAAACCACAAACAAAGAAACTAGATAAAACGTCCCAACCACTCTGGAAATTTTCGAGAATGGCCGCGTTACATGTTGAAATCAAAGTTGTCCGTTTTCTGCCAAAAAATTTCCGCATCTGCCTTTTCTGCTGACGCACTTTTGGCAAATTCTGCCCAGCTCGACATCCAGCCTTTTCCGCGTTCTGCCTTTTCTGCCTGGTGTGCCATCGCGCTTTTTCTGCGCGTTCTGCTTTTTCCGCCAGACATGCAAAAATATCAGCTTTGAAATCCACAAAGCTGCAAGAACACGAGGTCAAAAGTTCAATATTTTTATCGCGGCTTAAAGATTAAAATAAGCATTCACATGCAGACTAGACTATCGAATTCTCAAATTCCTATTAAAAGATATGGTATGTAGTTTTCAGTGTTTCTCGAGGGATGAATTTCCATTGTTCTGAAGTTAATACGCGCTCATTTTCACGTGTTTATTCAAGCGCTATAGACAGTCCGTCTCTTTCAGGCGTCTAGTAAAACTAGTTAAAAAACGATCAATACATCACTTTATCGATGTCACTTTCCCACTCACTCTGCTAACTATGAAATATCTCTGCTTAACCATCGAATTATCATCCACAATTATGGTTAAAAACCGTCCAAAGAACCAATAATTTCTTCATGTTGCTTTTGACCTACAACATAACCCACCGTTTACACTCATCTCCAGGTCTTGACAAAGAAATCGTACGGTGGCTGCATACTCGACTGCTACTCTATCTTCAATTAATCGATATGCTTGACTGGAATTATGACATGATCTGGACTTCACCAAGAAGTGTCCTTTAATGACTGTGAGATGTTTTAGAAAATGATTTGACCATTATTTTAATACTAGATATCTTACTTACTGTATTCATTAAAAAAAACTTAAAAATGCGAAAATTTTTATCTCTATCGGATCAGAAATTTACAAGTTTGAGTGAGACCAGGAAGAAAAAGCTTTTAAATCAAGACGTAAAATATCTAATAAAATAGTAGTAAAGACCAAACGTAAATCCTGTACATAGTTTAGTTTATTTAATGATTAGCTATATGTTTTTTTAAATATAAATTTCAACAGGAATATAAGCAAAGTAGGTTACCTTAAATTTTAAATACTTGGAGCTCAACCACACGTCAAGTCTCAACAAGTTGTCGTCTTTCAAGAGGGCCTCCTGAAACGCGCAGAAACAGCAGTTTTGCCTGGCGGAATTGCATTCGGTGGAAATTGCAGTAGAAGCAGAAAACGCGCAGGCAGAAATGGCAGAAATTTGGCTGCTAGGCATTTCTGCAGGGCAGAAACGGCAGAAAAGTTAGACAACGGAAAATTGGCGTTTATGTTTATTTTCATGTAACGTTAGCTCCCATGCAATATTTTTGTACATATATCTCGTAGACAAACGAAAACAGTATGAAATGAAAGGTAATTTCGTGGACAACGTGTTATGAATATGTTTTCGAATAATTTTTTTCGTCTTTTGAAGAAAACAAGAAAATTTGAACATGAGCCAAGGGCAGAATCGGGCAGAATCAGGGTTTTTTCGAACATGCCTTGGAAATTATTATTTTTCTACATGCTACCATGATTTTTTCTAAAAACTATTACCATCACTTCGTTGTCCATGTTTGAAACTTTTGTTCCGTCAAATTTCTAGGCTATAGAGTTCTTATTTATTGAGAAATAACGAGAAACGTAGCATTACACTTTTGTTACGCTCGTGTACACCAACATCGTGCGCAAGGCCATTTCCGAATAAATCTTTGTTCCCTCACCAAAATCTTTATCAAAAACACGAATATCTTATCTTTAGGAAGGTTTTTAATGAAATATCTAGGAGAGAAACATAAGTGAACGTCGCGAATGACTACAAGACTTCGTGACAACAAACCCGTGACTAACAACAGTGTAGTTCGATCGACAACTCGTGCTCGTCAAACCATCAGATTTTCGAATAAATCTTTGTTCCCTCACCAAAATCTTTATCAAAAACACGAATATCTTATCTTTAGGAAGGTTTTTAATGAAATATCTAGGAGAGAAACATAAGTGAACGTCGCAAATGACTACAAGACTTCGTGACAACAAACCCGTGACTAACAACAGTGTAGTTCGATCGACAACTCGTGCTTACATTCCATTCATTATTATACACAGGCAGTCGATAATCAACTCAATTTGTAATAACTAACCAATTTTATTATCGAAGATTCTTTACAAAATTTTGATTATTGACATTTATCAAATGTATTAAGTTTATTTCTAAAATATTCCTTATATAGATCTAATATTTATATGGGTTTATTGACTTCTAGAGGGGCCATTCAGGGCAGAGCAGGCTTTCAACAGTTGGACCGCTGATTTTTCATTACTTTCAAATTTCTCCCATAAGTCAAATATTTTCCTTTGTAGATTTCGATACTTTCTCTTTTGAAGTCGCTTGAGCTTACCACTGCTGATCAACTTGACGCTGAGTTCACATACCCTAGCTTCGTTATTGCGTAGCTCAACTAATTCATAAAAGGGAAGGTGACTTCTCCCGGCCCGCCGGTTCAAAGCGGCGTGTTTTTGATAAAGATTTTGGTGAGGGAACAAAGATTTATTCGAAAATCTAATGGTTTGACGAGCACGAGTTGTTGATCGAACTACACTGTTGTTAAGTCACGGGTTTGTTGTCACGAAGTGTTGTAGTCATTCGCGACGTTCACTTATGTTTCTCTCCTAGATATTTCATTAAAAACCTTCCTAAAGATAAGATATTCGTGTTTTTGATAAAGATTTTGGTGAGGGAACAAAGATTCATTCGAAAATCTAATGGTTTGTCGAGCACGAGTTGTCGATCGAACTACACTGTTGTTAGTCACGGTTTGTTGTCACGAAGTCTTGTAGTCATTCGCGACGTTCTCTTATGTTTCTCTCATAATATTTCATTAAAACCCCTCCTAGAGATAGGATATTCGTGTGAGGGAACAAACATTTATTCGGAAATCGAAAAGAAACATTATAATTATAGCTAAGTAAACTTTGGTAGGCGAAACGAATAAAGCCTAGGCGAACTTCGGTAGGCGAAATGATGCGTAGGCGAAATAATCGGATACCAATAAAAAGCAGTAGCCATCCAAACATTGTAGTCCACTTTCAGTAACTGCCACACTAATAACTGATTGTAAGAGAAATGAATAAGTATAATCATTGATTGATTGTATTGTTAGCATTACTGTAAATAAGTTTTTTGTGCTAATGGTATTACTATTAATAGCTTTATGAGAAGCAAGTAGATCTATAATATTAATGACAGTTGTTATTAAGTATTAATTTTGTCTTTTTCTAATATTTAATGTAGACTTACACAACAAGAGAATTTTTTGTCAAGTGGCGTGAAAAATCATATTGGCATTGTTCTTGGATCACTGAGCTGCAGGTAATTCATGTTAATATAACGATAATGAATAGTTCAAGGATAGGATAGTTGAAATTTCGAGGATTCTTTGTCTTGCAATATGGCAGCCATCAAAAACCTCTATTCTTAAAATAATGAGTTCTACTGAAGAAATAGAAAATGCATGGACATGTCGTGCAGTCATTAAGCATGTGGAGATTGGCAGAAAAAGAGAGAAGAAGTAGGAGAATCAAGCTATGCATTTTTCTCATCCTCTTCTATAAAGAAATAGCAACAATGCTATTTTGCACATGAATGATGCAATGATGCTGTGTGCTCTCATAAAGCACAGGTCCCAACCAATCAGAATTCAAGATTTATTAATAAACTGTCATTTTATATAATTATTAATTTAATTATAAAAATCCATTTAATTTATTGTTCTAAAACAATGTTTGTATAAGTTTGAGCATTGTAGCCAAGGGAGATAAATCAGAAGGTAAATTAGCTGCAGCAGCAAAAAACTTCAAGTGGATGGCCAATGAGTAGTCTGAGTGCCTGTACTGATACTATTATTAGCTGCAGCAGCAAAAAACTTCAAGTGGATGGCCAATGAGTAGTCTGAGTGCCTGTACTGATACTTATTAGCGGCAGCAGCAAAAAAACTTCAAGTGGATGGCCAATGAGTAGTCTGAGTGCCTGTACTGATACTTGTTAGCGGCAGCAGCAAAAAACTTCAAGTGGATGGCCAATGAGTAAATGTATTTATTATAATAATAATATAGTATTTATTACAATATAACTTACTTTCACCACTCCTTTTCATGATAGCTTGAGATACAACACCCAGAGATGTACCGAGCATATTCCCGTAAAAACGACATGGATGAGCCACCATTGTTAAGTGATGATGAGAGTGATAGCCTAGAAGATGGAGAACAGCCCAGCCCCAAAAAATCTAAAGCTAAAGAAGAAGATAAACTGAACTTAGAAGCAAGATACTACAGATTTGGTGTCAGCCCTGACTGGATGCAAATATATAGGATTCTTAACCATAGGTATACTTGATTATTGGTGTTCTAAATAAAAAGCACCAAAATGGCGCCAAATATTTGATTTATTTTGTATTAAGTTCTCTTGTAAATATGTATCTTGATATTCTTTATTCTTAGGACCCAAAATGGAAAGCAAGAATACTTTGTCAAGTGGAGAGATGTACCATACAGTTTAAGTACCTGGGAGAGCCCTGAAGACCCCATTAACTCCCAAATAAGGTACTACTCAACAAACCAACCTTTTGTAGTGATTGTGTCCTATGTCCTATGATATGACTTTTTATGGAAGTCATTAATATGTTTCTGCAGTAATATTAATTGGAGTGGTTTGAGAAATAATTTTTTTTTGATTTGCTTTTGTTAAAGTGATTTTGAAGAGCACATCACAAGTACCGTGCCCTCAGGTAAGAGCAATAAGTTAAGAATGCTCTGAACATGTGATATCTTTCAATTAATATTGGTGGTGTAACAGAGCAACATATTACTCAAAACTGGGATACCCAGTATAGATCAAGAGGAGACTAAAACAACTACTGTAGTATTTTGCTTGCAGTTGCTTTAGTCTTCTTTAGTCAGTGGTATATTTTAATTTTCTTGCCTACATAAACTTCAGGGAAAACTATGATAAAAGACTAAGGAACAAGAAAAGCAAACACAAGAAAGGAAAGAAACAAGCAACAACTGGCGACGTAAGTAAACTGAACAAAAACACTGTTTATGGCAAGTATGAATGAAAGGGGTGAGAAAATACATAATAATTTAGTCTGGGGGGTTTCCCTTCCGGGTCTTCTTTTTTTCTAAAAACCCAACCTTCTATTTTCAGTCATTAATAATAATGTGACTTAGTATAGCCCCTAATAAAGGGTATATCTTAGCATTAAGGTTATTTCACATTGTGATAAAGATGACGTCTGGTTTAGTTTGGCTTTTTAGCTTATTCATACCTCATTTCGGGTAATGGGTATTCAGTGAGCCTTTAAGTCTGCAACTGCAATAATTGAAAAAAATAGTTTAAAGAACTCTTGTTGATACATTTTTTCTTGATTCTGCTATGTCGTTGATTCTATTATGGTTTGTGTCAACAAAAGGGCTTCCGCTCAGTGAGAAAAATTTTTGCCTTTTTCTCGGAAGTGATTTTGAGTCCGATGTCAAAGGGAATATTAACTGAAATTTTGAGGAAGTTATCTTGGATAGTTGTTCTTCAAAAGTGCATCTCCAATTTTTGATTTTTTGCTTATTTAAAGTTATCATGGATTTTGGCTTGCATACCAGCAATATAGCAGCATCATAACTTTAAGAGCTTATAAAAAAGCAATGGGGCAACTGATCAAAAATCGGAGACATACTTTTGACAAGTGATGTTTTGTGATCTCGGAAAGGTAATAAGCATTGGTTTCCGAACAACACCGGCTGTCATCAAACTCCGAGAAGATGCCATGGTGAAAATTTGGATAATTTGCTCTAACTTAAAAGGATAAATGTATTTTACAAAAAGGAATAGTTTCTACATTTATTCAGCTCTCAGAAAATGTATACTATGTTGAGGTTTTGATTAAAAGGTTTTGTGCTATTTAAGAGTTGAATGCACTCTGGTCGCTAGTGGTACCCTGATACCTTACCTTGACAAAGTAATACCTAACATTTTCGGCTGAATGTAATTTATAATACAGACCAATGCACTGTCATTATGTTTTAAGAAGTTTGGTTTGATAAGAAGATAAAGATAAAATAATTATAATAAATTTAAATTAATAAAATAAATGCTATTTTCATAAGCCATTTGACCTGAATGCTATCTAACCTCTGCTTGAATAGATGCTTTTTGGAGATGAATGTGATGCATTGTGGTCTAGCTTGAGTACTCCATATTTTTTCTGTAGTTTTGTTTATCATGTTGTATATGATGTTTGTTGTACCCCAGCAAGACCATATTGCATCATGTTCACTGTCTTGTTAAAGATCCATTACACCTGCTGCCAAAAACACTCAGCTTGGGTATACATTTGCATAATCAGTCAATCTTGTGCAACAACACTACAATCATAGAGTGTTTATACTTGCTGATATCTTAATCTCAGTCTTAATGTCATCCTTATCCCAATTACCTTTCTTGGTCTGAAAATATGAATCACAAATTGAAATTTTAAAAACTTGGAGTAAAATAAGCCAAGCGAAGTTTATTTTTTGTGCATTCGTTTTGGAATTTTGCTTCCCTATTAGCAGAGCCTATTTTCCTTTTGTTTTGGTTGAGAGAAAAAAAATAGACTCTGCCAATGTAGGATGTTATTTCTGACGCACATGCGTTGCGTAACTTAGCAACACTGTCATGATTTTGAGAGCCACTCTCTTCAAACAATGTTTGGTGTGTTACATTTGCTCATGCACACTACATGTAATTGGTTAAAAACTGGTTTTAAAATTGGTTTTGTTTGCCCACCATCGTGGACAGCCCTGTATCAAAGGAAACCCTCTACATCGGCAGAGTCTCCTTCCATCCCACCAGAAAGAAGGGAGAGAGACTGTGCTAGCAGGGAAGAATTTTGCTGGAATGAAAGGGATATTAATGTTTATCCTGCTGCAAAATAAAAATTAGATTCAAAATCTATTCTTATTCTTCTTTTAAAATTAACATGCTGAAGATGGAAGTACGGCTAAGCAGCATTGGTGGCAGAGCAATCAGAGTTCCATAAAAATACCATGATGAAATAACCATAAAGTATTGCAAATAAAGGGCTTTAGTTTAGGCCCTGAATTCTTTTTTCTTGGGTTTTTTTATTGGTAGCTGGTCGACTTGACTCAATAAAGGTCCTCCTAGCTGCTCTGCCACCCATTTCCCGACTAAATATTTACTTAATTGATACTTATAAACACTTAATCTAGCAAGCTGAAGATCCTGATCCTAAACCAGATTCAGAACAACTACAACAACAGCAACTTGAACAACAACAACAACAACAAGCCTCACCTGAAGTCAATGTAAGGCATTTTCATTGGTAAAGTGGCATGTTGAGTACTGTTGATATAGAATGTTCAGTGCAGATTTGTGCCAATGAATGCTTTCACATATAAAACAATGCTTTATGTGGGTGTCCATTGTTTATTTCTTGTTTTTTGTTTAATTTTTTTATTTTACTGTAAATTGTTTTGTTACCTGTGTGAGTTTTACTTGCTTAGATGACTTGGAAACCTTCATCAACTAGCTACTACTCTTCCCAGTAGACCAATACACCCCACGTTTTTTCAACCCATCGAGAGGAGCTTTTAAACCCGCCCATGGTGGAGAAAAATTGATTGCGTGATTGCATTTTGTGTACCACATGACCATGCGATCAGAATTTGTTGGCATTGTCAAATTTTGATCACATGGTACATCAAAAAGCTCATCATGTGGTACACAAAATGCGATCACACAATCAATTTTCTCAGCCATGGGTGGGTTTAAAAAACCCCTCTCCATTGGTTGAAAAAACGTGAGGTGTAACGGTCTACTGGGAAGATTAAACTGTTTTTCTTTGGTTAAAAATGCACCTAACTTTTAGTCTTGATTCTACATAAAGTTTATACTGTGTAGTTGAATGGTGAAATGTTTCTTCATTTGAATGTTGCATCTTTAAGGTTTATACCTCCAATGTGTTACTGACTGTGAGGTCACCCCAGACTTCTGAGTGTGTTGTTGTATTTTTTAATACTTGACACTAGCAATTTTATGGTTACAAACTAGCCATCATATTTACAATAAATATGATAAGTGAAAGCCTTAAGTATAATGATGCATTTTGATAATACTGTTTGTGTGAACCAATCAAAATTTGTATATTATTTAATGAAGGCTGTGCTGACGCCACAGGGTGGATGCCTTTTCTTTCTTTACCGTTTTCTCACCTTATATGGGTTTCCTATCTTATTGACAAGAGGTAACAGCTTTAACAGTCATCCATGTTTTAAGAATCCTTTACAAAATAAAGCCCTGCAACTTGAACTATCTTTTCTCTGCAAGTAACACAGTCTACTCAGAAGCTCCATGCATTTAAGTAAGCAAAACTTGACACAGGGGACTTTTTGTTGATTTGTTTGTTTGTTTGTTGTTGAAACTTACATAAAACTATAAATAAAATAACCCTCAATATGGACTGAGATAAGAACTAACTGTATTTATAAACTAACTATATGGAACTAAATTTATTACTAATAGCGGGTTACTTTATGACCATAATAATTAAGAAAGGCATGGCATTATGTTACTTTATTTATTTGTTTCAACCATTAAACTTATTTTATTTTTAAAATCGAAAAAACGTAAACGTCATAAAAAAATAATGTATTTGAATCCATACGTGATCATTCATAAAACAATAAATCTATCTAATTAATATGTAATGTCTTTAATATCCCATATTAATAATTTATTTTGTTCCAAATTTCCTTGTGGCCAGTGTTCCCCTTCATTTTTCAAACTTCTTTTGAATATTATTTTACTTTTACCAAATGGATCTATACAACTTCACCCAGCTTATCATGGCATATTATCATGGGTTATTTGTATGTGCTCTGCTTTGTAACATTATTTTACTCTTGCCATTACATTAATAATTATTTTGCAGGGTGATTTGACAATGAAACAAGATAGGATTGCTTATTATACAATATTATAGATTGTCTTATTTATCCACACCTTTGAGTCATATTGTTTAATGTCTTTAAAAAACTTCTGTTAAGTAAATTTAGATTCCCTGAGTACTCACCTGTATCTTAGGAAAGGTCTACTTGTTTGACTTGAAATTCTGAGGCTATTACCTACAGTGTGATTGAAGTCCTTGGTGTCAGCCCTACATGCCACACAGCCGTAGAGAATAATGATGATGACAGTGTGAGTGCATGAGGGACTGATTATTTTATTGGCTAATTGTTGTGTTTAGTGCCGAGAAAAGTATGAAGAGGATCCCCCATTTATCAAAGCCACAGGTGGAAAGTTACATGAGTATCAGATGGAAGGACTCAATTGGCTGAGGTTCTCATGGGCTCAGGGTACTAACACCATCCTGGCTGATGAGATGGGTCTAGGGAAAACCATCCAAACAATAGCATTCCTCTATTCACTCTTTAAAGAGGTAAATTACAGTGATTTTGTTCAAGATGTTTTATTTTATTTGTTCTCTCTTTTTTATTGAATGTTTAAGATGTTAATAGAATTATTTATTAAACTGGCTATTGTGATTTTTTTTTCAATCTTGTCTCATTTTAAGGTTTAGTAAAAATAGTTTAAAATAGTTTATAGGCATTTTATTGTTTTTATGTATTTCCTTCAATTACAACTTGGTACTACTTATTTCTAATAAATTCTTTGTTAATTAGGAGGATAATGCTTGACAGTAATTTAACTGATCAACTTTTGTTCCTCTTTAACGTCCTCTAGTTGATTAGGGAGAATTGGGATCACCATTAACATTGTCATCCAAGACCTGCAGATTTACATGCGACACCCCTTCAATTATTAATTAAGACCCTGGTCTGGCTGGGACTCGAGCAATGTTCTTCCTTACATATTAACTCTCACATTATTAATCTTACTGATAATTAATGTTGTCTCTAATAATCGGATTTTTAGGGACATTGTCAAGGACCATTCCTTATAAGTGCACCTCTATCAACCCTAATCAACTGGGAAAGAGAGTTTGAATTTTGGGCTCCTGATATGTATGTGGTGACTTATGCAGGTGACAAGGACAGTAGAGCTACTATAAGGTAACTTTAATAGAGGGTGCTCATGTTTCTTTGACGTTGACAACTTGTAGAATAGACATCCCTAATTCTCTTGACTAACCACGAAACAGTGGTTTGAAGTCGAGACTGAACTTGATTCTTTTATTCATCTAGTTCAACCTCGACTTGAATAACCATTGTTTCGTGACCAGTCAAGCGAATTCAGGATAGGTCTACTAAGGACACAAGTATCTCCTAGTCCGTGTATCAAACCTAAGACCCCAGAGATTGGAGGCAAGTGCACTATTGCTATGAGAGTAGGACAGTAGCAGCTTTAGTTGTTGACGGTCATTCATGATTGAACTTCTAATGAATTAATTAATCCTAACTTATAGTTTATTTAATGGCATTTACATGTGATGAAAATAATAACCTTAGGTAGCGAGACGTTTCAGTGTCGGCACTGCACCATTATCGAGCAAAGTGAATGTCAGTCTCAAGAATGTCACTAAGAATTTGCTAAACAAATCATTTTACCCTAAGTAAATCAGCCTGGGTCTTCTTTCTCCAATAGCAGCATCTCATGACATTTGATTTTTTTTAAACAGGAACTATGATTTTTCTTTTGATGATGATGCAATCAGATCAGGTCATAAACCTCACAAACTAAAAGTAGGTACTATTCGTTTAGCAAAGGTCCGTCTAATTATAGCATATTTCATTGGTATTTGCTTGCTGTCTGCAGCATCCAAATATTAACGATCGATCAACAGGAAAGCAATTGTTCATTGATAATTATGCTTTTCGAGGTGAACGCTTAGAGAACAGGTTGAAAGGACTTCACACACCATCCCTGGCTCCCATCACCCTTACCCAAAACCTTTTATGCTGCTAAGCCTTTTATTCCTGGCCGTTGTTGACGTCTCATTGATCAGATGGAATACCGACATCGCCAGAGACCTACTAGAAAAATTCCCAGTTTATTTAGGCGTCTAGGCATAATTTACATGTACATAAAATAAGAATAATTACCTTGTAATAAATTATATGTACATGTAATAATAGTTTATTTTATAAAAAAATATAAATTAATAATTGTGCAAAATAAACTGAACTGATGCAAGGACAAGGGGTTGGTTGCTCAACTCAACTCCTGGTTCATGTTATTTAGTATCAAGGTGACATAAATCAAGTGCTAACAATATAGACTATTTAATACTTATTTAATTGCATTATAGAAAGAGTGTCCCATCAAGTTCCATGTGCTTCTGACGTCCTACGAGTTGGTTTCTATTGATTCTAACACATTACAGTCCATTGACTGGGCTATGCTGGTGGTTGATGAAGCTCACAGGCTCAAAAACAATCAATCTAAGGTATTGATGGACTATGGTATATTAATTCATTTAAATGTACATTTCAATTAAGCAACACTGTTCATGAAAAGACAACTTGAAAAAAAAATCTAATCTGAGTGGCTTCTCTATGCGCTATGGTGCTTGCACTGCAGTACTATACCAAGGGAGGTGCATAACTTGAAGGAAATTTTTGTTGACCAGACAGGTTGACCAGACATGTGGACTTAGGGAGCGGGGGTGAAACAAAAACAAAATTATTTTTTCTCTTTGCAATCCTTAAATTTCAAAGCTTTCAAAACTCAATTTCCTTATGATTAAGATGCCTTGAAATGAGAATGAAGATTTAGAATATATTTTGATATGAGTATGACATGTCTGGATGCATTAATATATTTTGTTCTTTTTAATTCTAAGTTCTTCAGATGTCTCAGTGATTATGCCATTGATTACAAGCTGCTATTAACTGGCACCCCATTGCAAAACAACCTTGAAGAACTGTGGAATCTTCTTAACTTTCTTGATCCTGATGAATTCACGTAAGATGCAAATGCTAAGTGTTATGCTTGACTGTGATAATTATATGATTAATTTGTCCTTGTATTCAATTGTGATGGAGTAGGAGATGAATTCGGGGTGAAAAGCATGCAAGAAATAAGTACAAGTGAAAACCGCTTGTCATAAACATAAGCACAAGCCAAGCAAAAGGGAGTCTTCCCATTTTGTTTCTAATCCGCTTCTGGCTCTGTTTTCTTGTTTCCCCTTTTTAATATGCTGCTTCTTATTCCACTCAGATTCTGTCACAAGTAAAACAAGAGAATATATTGAATCTTAAATTGAACTTTCACACTTTCTTTAGCTACTGTATATTTACATATAGTAGAACTAACAGTTTTCATTAGACCTGATGATTGTTGAGATGGCAGCAAAACATTGTCTTTTGCAACTAGTTTTCTTATTAAATTGTATTCTTAAAAGTACCTTTATTGAAATATGAATTCCAGGAAATTGTGTCAGTAGGACCAGAAATTGAGCAGATCCTTCAATGGTACTTTTTGTACCCAATCTAGACCAAAATGCACATTGTTTTTATTTTCTTTGATTATTATATTCTTCATGAAGTTTGTCTAAAATTTCACCTTTTCTTTGGAGCATTTCCTTTGACTCAAATACTACCCTCCCCCACCCACTTCGCCCATAGACAGTAGGTACAGAAACTATGCAACTATGTAGTACCTTGGTTTGTGCTCAATCTTGATACCTATTACAGGAACAAGAATATCTTCCTTGCTGATTTTGATAATGTGGCCAAAGAAGACCAGATAAAGAAGCTCCATGATATCCTTGGTCCACACATGTTGAGGAGACTAAAGACTGATGTACTCAAGGGAATCCCCTCCAAGAATGAGTTAATTGTTAGAGTAGGAGCTGAGCCCTCTACAGAAGTAAGTTTCATGAATCCTGTTACTATACATAGTATGGGAGCGTTAGTTACTTAGTTACTCATGTTGAACAGGGCAGTTAAGATGGGTTATGTACATATGAAACAAAATGCTGCAATTTGCCGTCCAACATCGTGGTGTTGCAAGTTGCAGAGCACACAGGACACATTTTTTTCATTGCGTTAAGATAAAGAAAGAAACAAGACCCAGCATTTGCTTTGCAGCTTGCAATAGAAGAATATCTTGCTATGAGATACATTATGGGTTGTCTGTATTATCACACCTAAGATTTCTACTACAGTAAGTCTGTTATTCATGACTTTAAGCTCTCCCAAAAGATTATTTGAAACAATGTGTAACTTCTACCTCTCACCCAAAGCCCCATGCACCTAACCCACACACTCACCAACACTTAAGAAGAAATTGTTATCTGCTTTTGATTGGTAGATCTATTATTTTAAAGCAATGCATTATTGAAGGTTTGTTGCTATGTATTATTAGTATCATTATAGTATCATTCTGACTAATTTACTGTTGCTTGGCAGAAAATATTATAAATGGATTTTGACGCGTAACTTTGAAGCCCTAAACACCAAGGGAGCACAACAGGTGTCTCTTCTGAATATCATGATGGAGCTGAAGAAGTGTTGTAATCACCCTTACCTTTTCCATGCTGCTGCTTTGGTAAGACTCATACTATTTAAATGTTACTTAAGTTAGACCTTTTCTAAGATAAGGAATATGGTGGATTATGGTCTAGCTTGGGTACAAACATGTTTTGCTCATCATGCCAATGTTTGTACTGACTGTAGACCACAATGCATCCTTTTTATCAAATTCAAAAAAGGCCTAAAGTATGCGTTTAGAAAATTTTAGTTACTTCATGTATTATAATGCTTTTTGCAGGCCCTAGATGTATGAATATAAACCCAATTTTTCAGATTAACAAACAGTGGTATACTCCAATTCCCCCTCCAATTCCCAGTCCTCCACACCTCTGCCCCTCTCCTCCCTCCACCCCTGTCAACCCCCCTCTCCTGACCCCTAAGGGCAATCATGCTATTGGTATTAAAACAAAAACAATCCATCTTTATTGGTATTCAAACTTATTTTAAGTATTATTTTTCTTCAAGGATGCTCCAAGAACATTGAATGGAGGGTATGAGGTTAATGGTCTTACACAAGCTAGTGGTAAACTGAATCTACTTATGAGCATGATGAAAAAGCTGTGTGAGCAGAACCACAGAGTACTGATCTTCTCCCAGATGACACGCATGCTTGATCTGCTGGAAGATTTCCTGGAAGGACATGGTTATAAATATGAGAGAATTGATGGGTCTGTGAATGGAGCAGCAAGACAGGAAGCCATTGACAGGTTTAATGGTAAGTCATCATAATAATATGATGTCCAGTGGCAGCATGTGGTTCTTTTACTAGTGCGTAGTTCATACCTGTGGCCACAAGACTTGTTATAGACGTTATAGATGCTGATGCATTTTCTTATGTGGTGGGATTCATCTCAAGGTCTTCTCTTTATGAATCTCTATCATTCTGCATTCTTAGCTCCTAATTCCCAAGCCTTTTGTTTCCTGCTGTCTACTCGTGCTGGTGGTCTGGGTATCAACTTGGCAACTGCCGATACTGTAATTATTTATGACTCCGACTGGAATCCTCATAATGATATACAGGTAAGATGATATTGGGAAAAGTGTTAATAGCCATCTTGGCTCTTGCACCTTTTCATGGTAGTTTTAAGTAATATATTAACTAGTTGGATTTGATTATTAAATATTTTTTTTTTTGAAATTTAGGCTTTCAGTCGTGCCCACAGGATTGGACAAAACAACAAGGTACTATATTACCACCACCATTGAAAGCATGTATAATGCATGGAAGTCTGATTTATCCTGCATAATATCTCCTTGAGTTATTTAATTTAGGGGTTGAAAAAGGCTGCATTAACTACTTCAGCAATTACCCTCCGCAATTTGTTTGAACTCTTTCTTACATTTCACATTTTAACTCATGCATGATATACAAATATTATTAGAACACAATGTGTTAGGAGACAATAGGATACGACACAATGCTGAGTCACAATACTTTATTGAAACATTGAGTTACAATCAATTTTTTTGTTGATACATGTAGTCTTGCGAACTGTTAGGTTTTTTGATAAGAAGTTGATCAATAATTGATTAAATACATAGATTAAATGAATTATGATTTTATATATTTTAGGTTATGATATATCGCTTTGTGACAAGATCCTCGGTTGAAGAAAGAATAACCCAGGTATTCATTGTTTAGTTGATATATTATATTACTCTAGGCCAAGGCTGAAAATAAGAACCAGTCACCAGACGAATGTCCAGGAAACATGACCAATTGGCTGTTAAACAATTCAATTTTTCCTGGACATTTGACCAGCCACACTTTTGACAAGTCTGACAAATCTGGCCTGATAATTAACCTGCATATAAAACAAAAATATTTATAGGTTTGCTTGGCAGTTTCACTTACATCCCCTTTACTCTTGACTACAGTGCAATCAAAGCTGTGCTTATGTGCATTGTTAACACTTTAAAAAAAAAAAAAAATTGTTACATTGAATTTCTTTACTTTAATGCAAGAAACGTATTTTTGGTACACTACAGAGCACTTGACTTATAACTACATGACATACCTTTTTTATTAGTAACATGGTGTTCAATATATACTTTATACATGTTATCTATTACTTATTGGATTACTTATTGCTTTACTTATACTGTTACTTTATATGATGCAGTTCAAACACAAAATTTACCATTCATTCTCTTCCCACTTTATTCAATACATTTCTGAATCGTTTTTTAACCTTCTGCAGGTTGCCAAGAGGAAAATGATGTTAACTCATCTTGTAGTTCGCCCAGGAATGGGGTCCAACAAAGCTACCATCATGTCCAAAACTGAATTGGATGACATATTGAAGTTTGGAACATCACAGCTCTTCAAAGATGATCTTGTTAAGGAAGGAGGTGAGTTGTCAAACTTGCTGTTTTGTTTTGCTCTTTTGTTGTAGTTTTGTTTCTTTTCGTCTGACAGTAGCCGATGTCATCACTTTATAATTACTAAGGGACAGAATACAGAGATAATGTTACTGTCGTTCTACGCTAACCGTGAACGCTCATGTTTGTTAACCAATCGGTTATGAATCGAAAACAATATAATTTGGGTTACTTATACATTGAAAGTCTGTAAAAGCTATTCAAGGAGATGAAATGAGATAGATATAAGTATAATTGTTAACACAAATGAAAAAATGAAATAAAATAAACTTGAGTGTTCACAGTTAGATTAGAATGACGTAACACAGAAGTTCACTGCTGTTAATTTAATATATTGATTCGTATTTGTGTGTTTGGTTTAGAATCAGCAGACAGTGTAGTGTTCCACTATGATGACAAGGCAATAGACAGATTGTTAGACAGGGACCAAGCTGTAGTTGATGACGATGAAACAGAAGAGTCTATGCTGGCTAATGAGTACCTGGCATCCTTCAAGGTATGACTTGTATTTTCTTCTCTCTTTTTAGTTTCCTCCTTACAAACGTAGTGTGTGCCACTCTGTGTAATCACTGTTAAATGTCATCATTATCATCGTCGTCATCATCATCGTACATTGCTAACATTATATATATTACTTTTTTTCAATTTTGATTTTTTAAGTTTAGTGCATTTTATATTAGTAGTTTTTTTTACAGACTTAGATTTGAAAAATAAATCATTCATCATTTAGTAATTAGTGTTGTTGATATTATTATTATTATTATTATTATTGTTATTATTATTACATTATATGTTACTGTACAATTTAGCAGTAGTTTTCATCAATAGCATAGTAGTCATCATCATCATCCCATTAGGCCTAGCAACATATAGTGCTGAGACTATCAATGGGAATAAGAATTAGTTAGAAATTATTATCATTATTAATTATTTGTTTGTTTGTTTGTTTATTTATTTTGAAATCCAGGTTGCAAGTTATATTGTCAAGCAGAAAGAAGATGATGTTGAAGTTCTCAAGGTATTATTTCTTAGCAAGACTAAATTAAATGAGAATGAAGTTTGATGGGCTGTTTCATTGGTCCTTTAGTTATTTGACTCTTTTTATTTAATTTTGTGCTTCTAATGTTTTGCACAATTTCATTTGTCCCCTGAGCAGTAGTTGGCTAGTTTATTGTTCGGACTCATACAATATCGAACCAATCACTGTTGCAGCAGTTTCCCCAAAGGAATTAAAATTTTGTCCCACCAACAACTACACAGTATCTGTTTTGAAGAGTACTACAAATGTTATGAGGCAATATGCCTTTTGCAATAGATTGACACATGATTGTTACTGGATGGCAAAACATTTGGACTTCCTTTTATTAAAGATTTATTGCTGGAATACCAATGTCATATCCAAAACCTTTTCAAAAATACTTTTTTCCCTTTTTTTACTTTCAATTTCAAGATACAAAGTAATTTAAAGTTTGTTTGCAGTCCAGCAGAGCCTTCCCCAAGGGACCTTTAGCTGAATTGATTTGTTAGTAAAGTCATATATCAGCAAGTGACTGTTTGCAAAAGGCCTATTGTATTGTATTTTCATACAACAGTAAACAGTTGAAACAGTTTAATATCATGGTGAATTTTCCACAATCAGAGTTTTTAAATTTCGAGATATTCTAGCTAAGTTAATTAGCTTGTGGGACATGCATAACAATGATAACTACTTAGGGAAGTTGGAATTTTGAATAAGATGTGCAGACAATGGTTTGATAGTAGTGTCAGTTTTTGACTGACATGTTTCCCTCCTTGTAAGCATGGCTGGCGGAGCAGTGAGAGTGCTTGCCATTACTAGTATGACCCAAACTTGATTCCCAAACTCAGTGTAAAGATTTTCTGTTCTCTGATTTTCCTTCTTCCACAAAAATCAATTTCTGAGTAATTGATTAAATATGCATCTGTTATGTCTTGTGTAGCAAGCACCAGAGGAAGCTGACCAGGATTACTGGGAAAAACTGCTGCGTCACCACTATGAGCAATACAGGGAAGATGAGGTACGACATCTTGGCAAGGGAAAGAGAATCAGGAAACAGGTTAGTTTAATGTTAAAATGCTTTTAATTTTGTAGGTCATGAAGAGATAGAAAAGGCACATGTCATGTATGTGCTCTATGCAGTTAAAAAGCACATGGACAGGATTTTTATTAAGGGTCTAAGATCAGAGAATTTTTCAGTTAGTAATAGACCAATGAAAATTCTCCTACTCTCTTTGCTCCTGTTATTTCCAAACCTAATGAAAATGCTGTATGGGGCTTATATGAGAGAAGTGTTAGGAGAAGCATGGTACATAGCGAGGGCTTCTCATCACCATTTGTTGTTCCAGTTGGCATTGCAGTGCATTGTGGAACTGTTCCCTGATTGAGTCTCTTTTGCCTCACAAAACAGTCCAAAGGTGACCTGCAAATTCAACCGACCTAGTTTTTTGCCCATCCTTGGAATTGCCATTGCTGCAAAAAATTTTAAAATAGCCTCGTCCATTTTTAGTTTAAACTATACAGACCCTTTAAGCTGTACAGATCACGCATGTCAGAGGTTACTATGGTATAGACTGAATACTGATTCCATCAGTGAGGTCTTCTGTAACCTCTAGCTATTGAGCAGACTGTCACCTTAACATGGTAACCATGGCAATGTCTGCTGGTCATGACATGCAAGATTAATTAAGGGTTCTCAGGGCCAGTGACCTTAGCATTAGGTTACCATCTTTGGTAGTATGCAGCCCAGATATTCATTATATTATTATATACTATCTTAGAGCAATTCCATTAGCTCAGTGGTAAGATACCTGAACACCAATTTATTTGTTTATTTGTTTATTTATCGACAATATTTATACAGAGGTGCCCAGTTTAGCAAAGCTGGTTTGAATGTGGCTCTGTTTAAATTAAACTTACAGACAGTCAATATAGTACAAAATTCAAAACTTAAAGTTACAAAGTACTAAGATTAATAAAACACTTAACATGAAGTATTTTATGGCACACAGGGTTAATTTCTAACGAGTTCTAAAATGCTTTTTAAGGTGTACATAAGTTCAATCCCTACCTGGAGCTAGGATTTGTTCTAAGAAAAGCTACACATTAAATATTTTCCATTTACCATGCACAAAAAACACCTTAAGAGTATGAGTGCTGCATTTTCCTGTTCGTGGCTCATGAAGACATTTACCATGCACAAAAAATACCTTAATAGTATGAGTGCTGCATTTTCCTGTTCGTGGCTCATGAAGACATTTACCATGCACAAAAAATACCTTAATAGTATGAGTGCTGCATTTTCCTGTTCGTGGCTCATGAAGACATTTACCATGCACAAAAAATACCTTAATAGTATGAGTGCTGCATTTTCCTGTTCGTGGCTCATGAAGACATTTTTTGTTTTTGTTGAAATGTTTAGGTTAACTATGTTGATGGTGTCACTGAAGACAATGATGATTCAGGTTTGTCAAAAAGTTGCTCAAATAACCAGTAAATAGCAAATAATAGCTTCTGATATCCTTCATGATAAAGCCTTTAACTGTGTTGTGCCTTTCTTTTTAAAACTGAGAAGCTAAGTTCAAAGAAGGTTTTATCATTTGAATGATATAATAACTACTGTTAGCTGCTTCTTGTCCATTTTAGCCCATTATTCCTCTTAACATTCTGTTAACGGATGTTAGTGGATGCTTTAGGGCAGGGCGGATTCAGGATATTTTTTAATCCCTAGTATGGCAAAGTATGAGTATGCCTATATAAAAGGAAATTCAAAGGGCAGGAAAATGTTGGAAAGTTATTCCTCTGAAAAATTGAAGGAAAATAATTTTGAAATATTTGAATAAACCATATCAATAATCTTAGTTTTAAGTGAAACAAACAACTAAAACTGTTTGGGGGGGGGGGGGTAGGTAAGGATAACTAGTCCCCCCTGGGTCTAGTCCCTGTCCTGGGTCTGATGGGTTAGAATAATGCCAATCAGTATTTAGGATTATTTTAATGGACAATAATGAACGTTTATTGCCATGTCACAACAGTTTGGGCCAAGGACATGTCTGATTTCGAGAATGATGATCTTAGTGGGATAGAAGATGAAGATGAATCTGATGAGGAATTTAACCAAAAGACTGAAGGTGAAACTGCTTTACATTTTCCGCTTGCTTTTTATTGTACCATAAAAGAGGGTCCTGAAGGAAGAGTCCTAATCCCATTTACCAGACTAAATGTTTTGCTAAATCCCAGCTAGAGGCTGCCATGTTGCAAAATAACGTACATCAAGACTGTAATGATAAAAGGGATAAAAATTATACGCCGTGAAAAGATGAAAAAAGTTACTGACGTTTCGGACGCTAGTCTTTCGTCGGAGTAAAAGATAAAGAGGTTTGAGAAAGGAGTGTTTATATGATAGAATAAGACAAAAGAAACCTATCCATCAACCCTTTCAGTACGAATAACAATTTGCTTTAAATTGTACACCATTTATTCAAAGGTCGACCCAGAAGAGGAAGAGTTGCAAGAGACGATGTTTTACCCCCTATGCTTGCCAAAGTACAGGGCAACCTGGAGGTAATAATCACATCACAATTTATATAAACATGCGTTCTTTGTAAATAAAAAACTAGGTAATATTACAGTGATAACATGAAAACCATGACCAACAGAGGTTTTTGTCACTTTTCTTAAAATGCATACTGTAAACAATCCCTAAGGGGGCTGGCCACCCTCACGCTTGACCGCTACCTTCCACGTTTGGAACGCTGGTGTATAAACGTGTTTTATCCGATTGCAAATCTTTTTTGCACATAAGTCACATGAAGATTGAATTAATGTTTGATGCAGTTTTTAATGAGATCGGACGTCATTAACACGTGAATATGATGAAATATTGGTTTTCGTTTAGAGAGCAATTTTAGCCTTGCAGAGCGTTCACAATTAAAATGCTTCGTACCACATAATTATATACTAGATGCCTCCATTTGTAGGGATTTTTGAAAAAAATCTATCTAGCTAACTATGAGATATTAACTTAACATCCAAGCAAAGCGGAAATAAAAAGTGGAACTCAACCGAAACATCTGCCATCCAAACAACCGATACTATTCTCGAGGCCATCGATAAGAAACAGCTTACTGCTACTGTGCTGCTCGACATGAGTAAGGCCTTCGATAGCATTGATCTTTGTCTCAAAACTGCGCCAGGATACAAATTAGAACTTAAACTAATATTACACAAAATTGCAAGACTATTGAACTTCATTTAAAGCGATGTAAAACGAACCAGAAATACAGAAAACTTTGATCGTCTCCCAACGATTATATTGCTCTGGGAATTCTATTGTTTGCTAATGATCATAACATAACTTCTTTCGCACTATGCACAGTCTCATCTCACTTGGCTGCTTTTCGATTTACTCACGAAGTGTAGTAGTTTACTTTGATCACTCTGTGTGTTTGAACTCAATGCTTTATGTAAGAGAGTTTGAAAAAGTAGGAAATTGTAACCTTGAAATAAGTTGGAAGTGTTAACGGCTCGAGTGCCCTAACTTTAACATAAGGTAAATAATTTATGAAGAATTAGTAGGACACACGAGGAACATGTCTTTTCACTTCATTGCAGAGGAAGTCATTATAGCATACATACTTTCTTAGTTGGGCAAAACTTCAGTGTTCCAGTCGCCCCATGAAAGCTGAGTTGGTTGGTTCTCTTTCTGACTCCGAGGGTTTCTCTGGTCCGGTTTTTCCTCCCTCCTCTCAAACCAACCCTAACTAATCAAACTCGCTGGTTAGAGCTGTGCTCAGGGGTCATACATGGACTGTATAGCGGCTGCCAGAGGTGTCTTCACATGCTTTCAGTTCGACCACGTTGAGCTGCGCCACTGCTTTACTTGCTGTGGTAATGAGCGATGACAAGTTAAAAAGTTACAGAAAACTGAGGCCTGGCTAGCTGTAGCTTCCTTTTCATGTTTCATTTTGGTGGCAATTACATTGCTTATAACTCTACATATATTTCCCTTACTCATTACGTTGAAACTGTTTACATAATTTATTAATCCACCTAAGCGTCAAGTAGAGATCTTTTTGCAATTTAAGAAAATCATGACATTGTCCACTTCTTTTACAACCATCACAACATATATTCCTACTTGTGTCCTGTTGGCCACATCTTCGATGTAGTGTCAGTAGCTTTTCTTTTTGCTGTTGTAAATTTGTATTTTGTTCTTCATTTATTTGTATTTATGCTGACTTGGTTGTAAAGCTAATAACTAGATGCGCTGTTTGTCCATCTGTTTGTCTGTCCGTCCTTCCTTCCGTCTGTCCGTTCATTAGAATAATATCCATATATCAGAATTGATTTATAAAATGTGTTTAATGCTTATAGGTATATGGGTTCAGTTTACGTCAACGCAAAGCTTTCCTCAATGCTGTCATGCGTTACGGACTTCCACCGCAAAAGGATTTTACCAAGTCACAGTGGTATGCCTATTGAATGGACTATCTTTGCTATATTATAGTTAAAGTCAAAAATACATCAATAGGCTTTATTACAATTCCCACCCCCAGCCCAACCACCTGGCCTAGTCAAAATATTGTTAAAACCTTAGTAATCAATGCTAATTTTTGTTTTCAAGGTTTGTTAGAGACCTCCGTGGCAAAGGAGAAAAAGCAATACAGTAAGTCAAACAGAGATAATATTCGTAGCAAGAGCAGTGAAGTGTTGAATCATACTTACTTTATTTCTGGAATTTGCGGTAAGTATAACCAATATAATATTTCCCTACAGAGCGTATTGTTCAATGTTCCTACGGCATGTGTGTGAGCCAGATGATGCGAAGGATACCTTTACAGATGGTGTACCTCGTGAAGGCTTACAACGTCAGCAAGTATTGACCAGGATAGGCATTATGAGCTTGATTCGGCGCAAGGTTAGTGGAAATCTTCTAATTGCTAAGTAATGTGTCTGTTAATTTCCTCTGAGGATTTGTTAATTTTATTAATTTATAAATTATTTATTAATTATTCTTATTCATCACGCACCGAATTGAAATGTGGCGATATCGCTAGTCAGCCCATTTATTTATTTATTCATTTATCATATCCTTTTTGTAATCACTACCAAATCCTGCAATCTGATTGGTTCAGACGAGTGTGATTAATTCCCAATCCGCATCCTTTTGAGCTGATTAAGTGGTACCTGAGCTGATTAAGTGGTACCTGAACTTTGTGTCGTGCAATTTTGGACCAAAATCATACTTGTGATTAGCAAATTGCACTCCCGCTACGCGGTCGTGTAATTTCGTAATCACTCGTATGATTTTGGTCCAAATTGCACTCCATTCAGTTCAATTACCATCATTTATTTATTTGTCTGGAGGTTTGGCACGCTCAATTAGAAAAACATTGTCACTCCACGTATAAGGTATATTGATTATTTCTTTATCAAGGTGGAAGAATTCGCCCCTATCAACGGTTGGGATAGCACAGCTACTGGTGCTCCAGTCAAGGAGCCACCATCCAGTAAATCATCCTCTAGAGTATCTACTCCTGTCAATAACGATCCAGATATCAAAAAAGATGATGTAGGAGAGGTGAGAAGTCTTATATGGAATTTTTTTAAAACATATCGCTGTGTATTGTGCTTGATTACAGACTCATTTACTCGGGATAAGCCTCATTTGGGCGTCAAAATATTGACATACAATTGGTTAATCATGCAAAACTTGTTTAAACAGGTTCGGAAATTGCATGGAAATCTTGACATGAACACGCGAATATGTGCACAATATGAAGGCCGTCCCTGAGCAACAGGAAAAAATGATACACGTTGAGAAGTGGAGATTTTGCAATGGCATATTAAAGAAAAAAACCTTGCTTTGCTGTTTAATTCAAATTTTTTCTGATGTATATATTTTTGACTGACTTGTTGGGTTTGATTAAGATAGTTTGTGCTCTCGCTCATATGGGCCTATAAGTCAATAGCCCAATCGGTCCTTAAAATATTGCTAAATATCGTCCAGCGAATAGCTCTATCCCGCGTATTTTTTGGTTCCCTTACTAGTTTCATTGATCAAGTAATGTTGATGAATACATTGGTAATTGCAGGAAAAACACAGCAAAGAAGCAAGCACCGGTGCGGAAGAACAAGACGTAATAGATGACAAGGAAGAAGTGGAAAAGAAAGAAATGAAAAAGGATGAAGACGTCGTGAAAGGATGATGATGAGAAGAAAGACAAAGGAGATGCGAAAGAAGAAGAATCCGAAAAAGAACAAGAAAATAATGAAATCATCAAGGAGAAGGCTGACGGGGAAGATAAAGTGAAGGATGAAAAGGAACCCATGGAGGTCCAGGATAGTGATGATCAGGAAAAGAAAAATGAAGAAGTCAAACAAGAATCTATAGATGAAAAGGAAAACACAGAAACATCTGTCAAAAGTGAGCAAATTGCTATTTATGAAGATAAAGAGGATGAAAAGAATGACATTAAAAATGAGGAGGAGAAGCAAGAGGAGGAAGCAAAGGCCAAAAAAGAAGAGGAAACTGAAAATTCAGAGAAAGATGTTAAAAAGGACGACGAGTCTAGCGCCAAAGATGACACCAAGGTGACCAAGGAAGAAGAAAATGAACCCAAGGAAGAATCTCAAACTTCTGAAGATAAACTGAACACTGAAGATGTACAGCAGAAAGCTAAAGGTGCCGAGAAAACCGACACTGATAGCAGGCAAGATGTTCTTAAGAAGTCTAGTTTGGAATCTCTGCAACGACCAGATAGGAAGTTCATGTTCAACATAGCTGATGGTGGATTCACCGAGCTACACACCTTATGGGAGGTGGAAGAAAAGAGGAAATCAGATGATATTTGGTGGCGGAAACATGACTACTGGTTACTAGCAGGTGTTGCTTAGTATCCTTGACACACAATATAGATCGTGTGGTGGCACTTTTGTTGTTCGGTGTTTCTTTCCTTTTTTCTTTCCTTTCCTCTTTCCTTCCTTTTCTCTTTCCTTTCCTTCCTTTCCTTACCTTTCCTTTCCTTTCCTTACCTTTCCTTTCCTTTCCTTTCCTTTCCATTACTTTAAACCATTAAACCTTCATAGTCACGCCTAACCCACTGATTGAATCGAAATTTATCAGTAGTGGCATTGGTGAAATGTTTTAAATATTGCGATAGTTATCCAATATTAGTTGATGACCTTGACATCCGTTCCTAGTCATGGATATGCCAGATGGCAAGATATAGCAAATCACCGGATGTTTACTGTTATCAACGAGCCATTCAAGAATGGTAAGTCATGGTATATCCTATTATCTTATTTGCATTATCTTGTTCAAGGTTCCATCTTATCTTATAACAAGTCTGCCTAATAGCCATTACAAATTTGAGGAGCAAAATAGACCGTTTTCTCAAGATTGCGTGGGCATCTAAATTTAAGGAACTTGACGGACCACGATACAAGAACACGAGCTGTATGATAAGTATTATCATGCATTGCTATGAATGTTTTTCGATAAGAATTCATAAAATTGATACTTCTCCTCTTTGAATATAAAACTGTCAAATTTACTGAATTTGCGTTTTTCAGTTTTATTGCCTGTCAATTTGGGTGCAGGCGCAACCTTGAGAAAACGATCTATTGGGTAATTTGGTATCGCAGTGCATTTTGGTGCTTAAAAGAAATCCCAAACTCGACTCCACTCCCCCCCCCCCTCCCCCCTCAAATTCAGAATGGATAAATACCGATTGTATATGATGCTTGACACATCCCAAACAAATATTTCTTTCTTCCCCCCTGAAAAGATTGAATTTCTTTTGATCCTTTTAGTTTCCCTGGAATACAAAAACAGATTTATAGCTAGACGTTTCAAGGTATGTGCTGATATTATTGTGTCTCCATAATCAAATGAAGGCTTGATACTAATAATCTTGATATTTATTAAAGTTGGTGAGTGATTACAACGTGCATCTAATTACAAATAATTTCGCTTGGATATATGGTTTTACTAATAAACGAATATAAAACCCGGTCCCTCTAGGAGGCTAAAAAGAATAGGAAAACAAGGATTAGATTTCAACTGTCATTTCTGTATTTTTCAAAATTTTTTCCCCTATTCTTCTTTTTTTGGTTAGTTACAAAAACTATAAATTTAGTTGTAGAGCAGCCTATTGGCTTCAATATGGCAGTACTGATAAGCTCTTGATTTGAGTATACTAACATGCTTATTCGTTTATTACTACTTTATTTTTTTTAGCTGCTAGAACAAGCATTGATCATCGAAGAACAGCTCCGACGAGCTGATTCTCTCAACCTTAAGCAGGAGTCACAACATCCTGCGATGGCTTTGAATGCCAGGTACGTAAAGCAAATCAACAATTCCCACAAACCAAACTTCAATTCAATTAAATAAATAAATGAATAAATCGCTTTATTTGTGTCTAGTCGTTCTTGCGCTTTCGCACTAATTGGGGACTTTTTTCACTCGCACGCATTCCACTACATTGAATATTCTATGCACACAACGCTCAACTCGCGTTGATTTTTACGGAGGGAAGAAACCGGAGAAAACCCTCGTAGCATTGGAGAGAACGACTACATCAAACAAACTCAATTCACATGTGGCGACCGCAGGGCTCGAACCAGCGACCCGACCCGTTGAACCCGACCAATTAAGACACACATGAATATTATGCCAGCAAGTTAAGAGCAGATTTAAAGGCAGCTCTTAAAGAAGGGGACACAAAAAGTGTACTCAGACTCTACACATAGGAAAGCTTGAACTTGAAGTCTTTAATTGACTAACCTACCTCCCCCCTCTTCTACTGAACTACTGATTAATCTTTTAAACTGTTCACGTCTCGCCAGGTTTGCTGAACTGGAATGCCTTGCTGAGAGTCATCAACATTTGTCTAAGGAATCCCTGTCAGGCAACAAACCTGCTAATGCAGTACTCCATAAAGGTATCAAGCTGCTCATAGTCTATTGTAAAGAATCGAATAACTGTGGCCCATGGAATTTTTACTTCACAGAGCTTTTTTGCGGAATTCGACTTCTGCCGATGGCGTCGCAAAAACTTATAATCTCAAAAACATTTTAAAAATTTTTTTAAGTGGATCAAAGGATATGGAAAAAATGTGTAATGAAGCCGTAAACCAGGGAATCCTTTTACCTATAGCGAGATATAAGCTTATCAAACCAAAATTTCACTTACGTATGTTGGTGTCCTGTTTTAACAATCTGTTCTGTAATATTCTAGTGCTCAATCAGCTAGAAGAGCTTCTTGCAGACATGAAGTCTGATGTAAACCGTCTGCCATCCACCTTGATCCGTATGCCATCTGTATGTGGTCGATTAAACATGTCTGAACGTGGTATCTTAAGTAGACTGGCCAAGTCAGGTGGAAGTAGCACAGATCATAATACATCTAGTACTCAGGCTACAGGGTCTTCTGTCTATTATACTACCCAAGGAGGTAGTTCGTCACAGCCTCGTTACACCTCCCAGCCATATTTTACACAGGGTGGGGTACTTTATCAAGCAACTGGTGCAGCAACTATTTCTGTTAAACCAACCCACCCTACCACTCTCCTGCTACCTGCTACTGTTTCTTCTAACACTGGCCCTGCTCACGATGGAAGCATAGTGGTGCAAACTGGAAGAGGAGGGCCCCCTATGATTGCATCCAAACCAACACAGCCGTTGATGTCAGCAACACCGACTCCATATGTCAATACCTTGATCACTAGTCCGGGTACCCCTTCCGTGCTGTCTTCACAGGTCCTGCAGGTCGTTCCTCGAACATCAACACTTGCTCAAGGTCCCACAGCTGTAGCACCACAGCCCTTGGGTCCTGTGATCAACAGTGTATACAGTCTCAGTCCTTCCAGCAGTCCATCTGGAACACCACGCAGCCTCACTCCTCCAATCTCTTCAGGCAACACCCAAGGGACATCTGCTCCAAAACAACCTGTCTTGAGTAAAAAGGCAAGCGCTCTCGTAGACAATCAATTGACATCGATTATCAGAAGCAAGGCATCTGCTATGGGTTTGCTACGGTCTGAAAGCCCTGGTAATCCACAGAGTCCCTCTCAAAGTGATGCACGCCAAAGCAGTACAGTTGCATCGAATAGTCAGTCAACATCTCCAAGAAACCAGCGCCCTGAGAATACCTCTGAGCAGGCCAAGAGCGAAAAGGAACAGAGGGACGAAAATTCTCCAGATATTATTTGTTTAGACTAATGATGAGATGGTTAACAGTTGGTTGAAAATAGCCCCTAGTTTGGTATACCTTCTTCTCTGGTATCCATAGCACTACCGTCCTGAAAACGGGGTCTAAAATCACACCATAGACTTTTAATATAATACACGATATTGCATCCAAATTTTCAGTGCACACACGCCTTTTTACATCAGATGCAGATGAACATCCTTCATGTTATGAACCTAGCCCCTTCTCAAAGTTTTCTTGGGAAAAAAGAAAAGACATAAAATGAAACAAAAGTTTTCAACAAAAAGTCTGGTTTCTTTCGAATTCTCAGTTTAGGTTCGCACCCCAGGGTAGTTTTGAAAGAGTATTACTTTCTATCACAGCTTTCGCCCATCCATAACTAACTATAATAAAATGACGAATAATCTGATTGCTGTTATAAAGAAATAAAATGTAAACCTCTCACCAAGTTAACTGCTTGTTAATGCTCAAGGAATGAGCCTCAATATTTTATTAAACGTCCCTTGAAAATGAAAATGAGTGTTTATGCTGTGGATTAATGAAGCATAATTTTTTCGTTCTCTGACGAACGGCCCAAAATGTCCGTCATGGTTCTAATCCCGAAACGCGCTATCTTTTGTCGAAATCTCGAATTCAACACATTCAAAGGCGTTTGACTTTTTGTTTTTGCTAAATGATTTCATGTTTTTTTCTTTGTTTTTTTCTTTTCTTTTCTTTTGTTTTGTTTTTTTCAGAAAGTAAAATCCAGTATCCCGTTTATTAAATTCGGCAATTCCCGAATCACGACCGACAGCAATATCCGGAATCACGTAAGATTTTTTTCTAGATTCCCGGTTCCCGGAAATACTATTCCACACCCTGATCGAAGTTGACAAAAAAATTTAATTCTCTAAAATATGTAAACTTCTGCGTAAATGTCTCGAGATATATTTTTTTATTTCAGTTCTTTGATTGACGGCCGTCGAAATGCTTGTCAGCAAATAATAGTGCACTTCAAAGATAATAGTAGAAAATCTATTGAGCATAAGAGGGTAGCGGAAAGTCTTGTAAATTCAGGATTTTCACGTTAACGCATTACCTTAATGTACTAATACAAAGTACCATTCAGAATATATTTTCATATTAAATATTACGGCCCCTTCTCACTTCAAATGTACTGTCTTGACAATAGAACTATAACTTGGGCGTGACATTTTACAATCTCAAACCAAATTGGTCGTATTCTATCGAAAATCGATTAATACAATGGGTAAATGTTAACGCAAAAGGTTATTTCTTCATCAGGAAGCAATTTTTAGGATAAGAGAGTGCGAAATAAAATTTATCTGTTTCTGTGATAAAATGTCAAAGAAATGACCCGAATCGAAATTTTGCGTACTTAAAAAGAGGTGTCTCTTTGCATGAGCAACATCTGGTGAAAGGTTTCTTACTCCTGTGTAAGCTTAAATACAGAAAGACGTCGAAAGATAGCAAACATGTACACAGAAGAAAGTCGGTATCTAAACATAAGAAATGTGAGAGGGAAAATCTGTTCAAATATTCAGACAAGATATCAATCCAAAATTCCAAAAACAAACAATATAACAACTATATAGAAAGACAGAAAATGGCCATAAATCATTCAAGGAGAGTCGGCATCATGTCTCGAGTTGTAGTGCTTCTGCTGTTAGGTTTTGTGCCTCTTATCGCATCAGAATATGTGCGCGTATGTTACTACACTAACTGGTCTCAGTATCGTCCTAAAGGTGCAACCTTCTGGCCTGAAGACATCGATCCATTCCTCTGTACCCATGTTATCCATTCTTTTGGTAAAGTGAGCCGTACCACTCACAAACTAGAACAGTACGAGAAAAACGACTTGGATCTGTACAAAAGAATCAATGCTCTCAAGAAGATCAATCCAAAACTGAAAACACAAATCGCAGTTGGTGGATGGACTCACGAGGAAAAAGACAGTCCATTCTCCAAAATGGTTGCAACGAAAGAAAAGCGAGCAATCTTTATCCAATCTGCCATCGACACGCTGAGAACTCATGGATTCGATGGGTTGGATCCTTGACTGGGAGTATCCAGGAACGAGAGGGGGCTCTCCTAAAAGTGACAAAGGAAGGTTTACGCTTCTCTGTGACGAACTGCGAGCAGCCTTCGAAGCTGAAGCCAAGGCCACAGGAAAAGAACGTCTGCTCTTGACTGCTGCTGTTGCCGCTGGACTATGGACCATCAAAGACGCGTACGATATTCGAGGGAATTTCCAAGCCTCTTGACTGGATCAACAGTTATGACATACGATTTGCACGGTACCTGGGAATCAAAAACTGGTCACCATACAGCAATGGGACCAGAAGGAGACAAGCTTACCTTACCATTTGCCATCTGGTATTGGATGAACAACAGAGACACGTGGGAAAAGCCTGGTATTAGAAAAGGAATGCCTGCCAATAAGATAGTTCTTGGCCTCGGCACTTACGGACGCGCATTTGGACTCGCTAGTCCCGGTAACAACGGCTTGGACGCCGCTCGAGATTATCAATTTACACCCAAAGGTCAATACACGGGCGCAGAAGGATTCCTTGCCTATTTTGAGATCTGTAAACTTGGGCTCACCGTTGTCCACAAGAACAAAGCCATGGCACCTTATGGCTACAAAGACAAGACGTGGGTTGGTTTTGATGATCAGCAAAGCTTGATCTACAAGATCGACAACGTGGTCAAGAAGAACTCCCTACGTGGTGTCATGTTCTGGGCGATCGACTTGGACGACTTCTCAGGTCAGCATTGTGGTCAAGGAAAGTATCCATTGATAAGTGCAGTCAAGAAATATCTGACATCTGGTGTACAACCTACCTTCCCAGCCACACCTGCGCCCCCTTCTACTTCTGCACCTGCTGTCACAACGCAAGGTCCTCAGCCAACTACGAGCGATGGTGGTGGTGGTGGTGGCGGTAGTGGATGCAAGGCTACTGGTCCCTGGACTGGCAATGCTAATATGGATGCTTGGTGCCAAGCCAATTGCGCCCTTGGAAACTGCCCACCTGCCAATTGCGTTTGTTCTTAGATATAACAGTTTGTTGTGCAAATAGATTGTAGGTAAAATATTACTATATAATCTACATCTTGTAAACTAGATACTAGAAAAAGATTTAGAAAATATTTAAAAAATTGTTTTGTTGTTTTTGTTAGGAAACCAAGGGCGGCAGGTGTACTTGGAAATCTATCTGAATATAATTAATAATCTTAACGTTTGTAAGTCGATTCTTCCCTTTTGATTCCAAAGCTACAGTATCATCACTTTTTTCCTTTTCAGACGAAACTCTATTTTCATTATCACTATTTTCCCTTTTCATAGGAAGGTCTTATCTTTCTTCTTGAGGCTTTTGTTTTCAAGGAGACCAATGACTATATTTTCCCTTTTCAGACGAAACTCTTATATTTCTTCTTGAGGTTTTCGTTTCCAAACAGACCTAATCTCTCACTTTTTCCCACTTCCGACCGAACTCTTGTCTTTCCTTGTGGACTGGTCTTTTTTTGTGTGTGATAGAGTTTTGTTTCCCGCAGTTCATTGGTACTAGATAGGAGCCAGGGACCCATTTGCGATACATTGCACCAAGTCCAACCCCCTTGAAATCACCACACCCATCCAACAATCAACCTATTGAGAGACCATTAGCAAAAGTCCAGCAATGAGGGTATTCAGAAATCTTAGAGTATTAAAAATAATATTTAAAACTTTTTTTTTGTTGCTTTTTTTAACTCATCAAACCATTCAATTGCAAGTTAAGGGAGGAAAGACCTCGGATTGAAAAACGGAGGAACCTGAGGAACACGTGGGAAGAACCTGCGAACCGAACGAAAAGTAAGATACGGGAATGGAGAGCAGCGTTAAATGAGAGGCAACCTAGTCTTTTGTTGCTGTTCTTTTATTTTATTCAGCCTGAAGAAAAGGAAGGTAAAATCGTTAAGGTTTGTGGTTCATTCCTTGACTTTCTTATTTTTTAGCAAATACGCAACTACTGTGCTTGCCCTTGATCGGCAGTTGTTATTTTAATGCCAATATTTACTTTGGCTCATAAGAGGTTTCAACAAGTTAAACAGATAAGAAAGGAGTGCGTTGCTTGCCGATTAGGACTGGGGCTAGAGGAGCTTAGTTTAATTTGTCAACGTTGGAACAAAGTCTAATCGATTTAAAGTCTTCTATATTTATTTAATTTGTAGTGAAACTTCAAGCGATTCCTATCAGCTTCAATTTCAACATGTTTGTCTTGGCGGCACAGAATACGAGCGACTCTCTTCGTGATACTTATAATATTTGCCCCACAGGAGGCAGCATGGTCGTGTGGTAATAGCGTCGGTCTAGCAACCCGGTGGTGCCGGGTTCTGACTGACCGGCAGTTTTTAATTCTTTGTCTAAAAATATTCCAGCGCCCAGCTCTTTTTCTCGAAGAAGCCTTGAAATAACAAAGAGAGGGGATGGGGGGTTAGTACTCAATTTTGAGCGGGGACCGGAAATACTGGGTCCTTATTTGGGCGAATTTTCTTTCTTATTCAAATTTCAAAAAAGACAATTGGTGCTAATTAACTGAACGAAAGAAAGTGTGCAATGGAGCTGAGTCTGGAAGTAGAGATCAATGACCCCATCGTGCAAACGCCTGGAATAGAGGCTTTGCACCATTACGTGCCGGCTCCCATCATACAGCTTGGACTGCCTGTGGTTAGATGGCATAACAATAAAATCCCTTTGATCTCGGGAATTGAATTCTTTCTCGTGTAAAACGATTTTATTGTTGTTCCTGCCATCTAACATCGCTGTCGTAACGAGATGGTGCAAAACCTCTATTTAGAAACGTCACTGTTCCTAAAAAAGATATATTGCCAAATACAAGATGTTGCTCTTTAAGAAATAGAAAATCCAGTATCTAGATACGGTGGGATTTGAACCTAAACAGAACCTAAATAAAAATTTTAAAAAATCGATTCCAATGAGCTACACTCCCGAGACAACCGCGGAGCTGAGGCGGCGTATGGACTTCGTATCTGACTGCAATTAAGGTCTTCTGCCCTTTGGTGTACGAATTACGCAAGAAAATGTTTCAGCCGAAGCATCAGGGTAGAGATCAGCCGGCCCCCAGATCATATCGGCTAATCCCTTACACTCTGCCACGCACTGAATCGTTTGAAAAAAATATGCTAAAAAGTCTACTCTATCTGGTGCAGTCATAATTTTCTCTGTTATTGTTTTGCTGATTCACCTGGAAAACGTGGCCCAGTGGAGAAAAACTTGAGCTTCAACGACCTGCTTGGTCAAGTCCAGTTGAGCGAGGTTAGCGCCTGGATGGGTAACCTGGAACTAAAAACTAGTTAACTTCTTTTTCATAGTAGCTGACCACAATAATACTGAAAAAAAGTATAGCTGTAAACTCTACTTTATGTAAATATAGCTAAAAGGAAGTGTGAAAGTTCTTTTTTCCCTTACTTACGAAGTCTTACTCCTAGTACTTTTCACTATCAGCAAGCGAAACTCGAGTTAAGGAAGGGAAAGGAAGCATGACGAAGGTTAAACGTACTGACTAGAAACGGCTCCGCAGTTTTTATTTTATTGGGTCGTTAATCCTCACTTTTTTTACTGAAAGCCAACGCAAGATAACACATGAAACTCAAGTCTTCAGACAAAATGATATTCTGGTACCGAATCCATACTTTCAAGAGTATAAACCAGCACAAGTTAAATTCATCTTGGTATCAATCTCAAACAACAACTCGGCGTTCTGGTATGCCCGACCACGGAGACGATTCTACAAGCAAAGAATTAAGTTCTACAGTAACCACGACGCTAGTTTTCAACTGGAGCTTCGTATACTATCTTGTGGAGACATTCATCCTAACCCTGGCCACGACGACAGAAACAATAACAATGTAGACACAAAAAATAAGGTGACAAATCAAACCTCGAAGTTATCAGTATTCTACTCGAATGCCAGGAGTATCGTAAACAAAATCGCAAAATTGCAACTAGAATTAGCCAAAAGCCAAGTTGACATCATAGTCCTTACTGAGACCCATCTAGACGCTTCGATAACGGACGCCGAAGTATTCGGCAACGACTATAGTGTTTATAGAAGAGACCGTCGTGGAAATGCGGGAAGACATGGCGGAGGAGTGTTGATTGCCACGAGAAATTGTATTATAACTTCTTTAAGAGAAGATTTAAATTGTCAATCAGAAATACTCTTTATTGATATAACTACCGGGAACAACAACAAGAAGTTAACCATTGGAGTGTTTTACAGACCACCAAACAGCAATCTCAAACCTTTAGAAGACCTTCAGAATTGTCTCACTAACATTTCACGGATTTATTAATACTTGGTGACTTTAATCTAAGCGAGTTTGACTTGGCTACCAACCAACCTACAAAAACCTCTGAACATCACACTCTTCTCTCAGAAATAATTCATGATAACTTTTTACAACAATCAGTTGATGTACCTACTCGCGAGAAGAATATTTTAGATCTTGTACTAACTACAAATGCTGATTTGATTAAAGACCTCGAAGTCGGAGAACCCTTCTCCGACCACAATTCAATAACTTTCAAAGTGGACACCCATCCTTATCAAAACCGTGTGTCAAAAAAAAGAAGTCTACGCATTTAGCAAAGCCGATTGGAATCATCTTAGAGCTCTGTTTAATAAAACAAAGTGGGATTGTATTTTGGAAGACGAAGATATAAACACCAATTGGGAAACCTGGAAAGACCTTTACTTTGCAGCAGTCAACGATAGTATACCAAAATACCGTCAAAAAAGGAAAATTAGTGCACCATGGATTACCAAAGATCTAATAAAACTGTGCAGGAAAAAGAAAAACCTCTATAAAAAAGCCAAAAAATCGAACAACGAGGAACAGTGGACTGCGTACCGTAATCTAAACAACTCTTTGAAAAAGCAATGCAATTCAGCAAAATGGAACCATCTGAAAGATCTAGCAAACAAACTAAAATCCGAGAACAATTCAAAGCCATTCTGGAACTACATGAAATCAAAACGAAAAGGTACCAACGACTTAGTGTTGCTGAAAGAAGGAAGTCAAGAAGTGACAAGTGATCAAGACATAGCACAACACATGAATGAATACTTTTCATCTGTATTTACACGAGAACAATGCATCCTTCCAGAATTTGGCTTTGTTGTTACTGAAAAGTTACGCAACGTTCAATGTTCAGCTAATGAAGTGGAAAGTTATCTAAAAGAATTGAACATTCACAAGTCCCCTGGGCCCGATCAAGTACTACCGCGTATCTTGAAAGAATGTGCAAAGGAATTATCCACATCACTGTGCAAGATGTTTAACAAGTCGTTTTATTCTGGTACACTTCCATCGGACTGGAAAATTGCAAATATAACTCCAATCCACAAAAAAGGTCCAAAACACAACAAGGAAAATTACCGTCAAATCTCGTTGACATCTATCATTTGTAAAGTGGCAGAGAAAATAGTACGATCAAGAGTCATAGCCTTCTGGACAGAACATCAACTATTAAACCAAAATCAATTTGGATACTTAAAAGGCAGATCAACGGTAGCCCAACTTCTAAGTAGCTATAATGACTGGTGTTTATCAAGAAATACCTCAAAAGCGACAGATGTTATCTTTTTAGACCTGTCAAAGGCGTTTGACAGCGTTCCACATGAACGCCTACTCTTCAAGCTTAACAGGTATGGCATTGACGATCAATTACTATTGTGGTTCAGGAATTTTCTAACTAATAGAAAACAAAGAGTGCAAATACGTGGATCCTTTTCTGATTGGTCTCCAGTAACATCGGGTGTCCCGCAAGGTTCAATTCTGGGGCCGATCTTGTTTCTGTTATATGTAAATGACATTCCAAATGTAGCCACATCAAGCATCAAATTGTTTGCTGATGATACTAAGATCTATCGACGACTAACCGACGTTGGGGATGTAACAGCTCTACAGTCGGACCTTGCTTCTTTAGAAGACTGGGCGGCGGATTGGCAAGTCAAGTTTAACCCTAAAAAGTGTGAAGCCATGAGGATAACTCATAAGGGTGATAAGAATAGAACACAATATCACATATCCGACACAGCATTAAAGAACGTACATGACTACAAAGACCTTGGAGTTATAATGTCGAGCGATCTAAGTTGGTCCAAACATGTAGAAGCAATTGTACATAAAGCAAATAAAGTCCTTGGTTTAGTTAAACGTACCACGGGTAGTAGAAATAAGGAAATATTTTCCATTCTCTATAAATCACTGGTCCGTCCCATTCTGGAATATGCATGCCCAGTTTGGGCACCACACCTAGTAAAGGATATCCATGCAATTGAATCTATACAACGAAGAGCGTCACGCATCGCACTAGGTCAAAAACGACAAGAGATGGCATATGAAGACAGATGTAAGATACTCAAATGGAACTCTTTGCAACTTAGAAGGGAATTCCTCTCTCTAGTTGAGTGCTATAAGATTGTACACAAGATGAACGGTCTAGATTTCAGTGACTATTTTGAACTTTGTAAAAGTACGAAAACGAGAGCTAATCACCAATTTAAAATACAGACCAAATCTGCTAGAATAAATTGTTACAAATATTCTTTTTTTGTGCGAATAATCAAATCTTGGAATGATCTTCCTAATAACGCAGTAAATCATACAGATGAACCCAACGTAAATAAATTTAAAACAAGACTTAAGAAACATATGAACATTTTTTGAAGTTAGTATTGTACATATATATATATATATATTATTAGTTTTTAAAATTATTTATTTATTTTTAAATTAGGGGACTTATATAGGGCTAACCTCAATGTCTTCCTTTTCAAAATATGTAATCTACATTTTTGAATAAAGTATTATTATAAAGTTCAATGAATAACAATGAATAGATTAAATCAAGCGGAAAAATGACAACAAAAAATGAAAAACGTTTTTGTTTGTTTTGCGCTTTTAATGTCATTTTTCCGCTGGCATTCATCTATTTAACCATGTGCAAATGAGTCTGTAATCAAGAAACACAGCGGTAATTTGAAATTCGAAACGGGTCTATTGCAGTCGCGGGGAGGCCCAAAGGATAAGAACTTTCAAAATCGCGATTTTTGTTGGTTTATGGATCAACACAGGAAATTCAAGATTAGTGTCTTGTCAATTAAGAGTATAGACTCTTTATAAAAACCATACGAGCGCATTGTGTCCAAAATTGTAAAAAACAATCATATTAAAGGGATATGAATGTCTTTTTGCACAAAGGTTGTATTAAAAATTGGAATTATTTATTTGGTCCGTCAATCCTTAGTATATACCAATACCCACAAATTTTGCGCATGAGTGTTTTTTCACTGCATTGAGGTTAAACAGAAATAAAAACAAAACAAAACAAAAGAAGGGGAAAGAAAGAAAAGAAAAAAAACTATTAAGCTCAAAATACATATTCATGAACAACACCTGGTAAGGGTTTCAAATCCACCTGTGTAATCGTTCAGAAGCATACTAACATTTAGCAAACACAGAAGAAAGTCGTTATCTAAACAAGAGAAACCTGCGAGGGAAATCTGTTAAAATATTCAGACAATATATCAATTCCAAATACCTAAAACTAGCATATAAAAGAACAAAAAGAGATCATTCGTAATCAATCAAGGAGAGTCGGCATCATGTCTCGAGTTGTAGTGCTTCTGCTGTTAGGCTTTGTGCCTCTTATCGCATCAGAATATGTGCGCGTATGTTACTACACTAACTGGTCTCAGTATCGTCCTAAAGGTGCAACCTTCTGGCCTGAAGACATCGATCCATTCCTCTGTACCCATGTTATCCATTCGTTTGGTAAAGTAAGCCGTACCACTCACAAACTAGAACAGTACGAGAAAAACGACTTGGATCTGTACAAAAGAATCAATGCTCTCAAGAAGATCAATCCAAAACTTAAAACACAAATCGCAGTTGGTGGATGGACTCACGAGGAAAAAGACAGTCCATTCTCCAAAATGGTTGCAACGAAAGAAAAGCGAGCAATTTTTATCCAATCTGCCATCGACACGCTGAGAACTCATGGATTCGATGGGTTGGATCTTGACTGGGAGTATCCAGGAACGAGAGGGGGCTCTCCTAAAAGTGACAAAGGAAGGTTTACGCTTCTCTGTGACGAGCTGCGAGCAGCCTTCGAAGCTGAAGCCAAAGCCTCAGGAAAAGAACGTCTGCTCTTGACTGCTGCTGTTGCCGCTGGACTATGGACCATCAAAGACGCGTACGATATTGAGGGAATTTCCAAACCTCTTGACTGGATCAACATTATGACATACGATTTGCACGGTACCTGGGAATATAAGACAGGTCATCATACAGCTATGGGACCAGAAGGAGACAAGCTTACCTTACCATTTGCCATCTGGTATTGGATGAACAACAGAGACACGTGGGAAAAGCCTGGTATTAGAAAAGGAATGCCCGCCAATAAAATAGTTCTTGGACTCGCCACTTACGGACGAGCATTTGGACTCGCTAGTCCAAGTACCAACGGCTTGGATGCTGCTCGAGATTACCAGTTTACACCCAAAGGTCAATACACGGGCGCAGAAGGATTCCTTGCCTATTTTGAGATCTGTAAACTTGGGCTCACCGTTGTCCACAAGAACAAAGCCATGGCACCTTATGGCTACAAAGACAAGACGTGGATTGGTTTTGATGATCAGCAAAGCTTGATCTACAAGATCGATAACGTGGTCAAGAAGAACTCCCTACGTGGTGTTATGTTCTGGGCGATCGACTTGGACGACTTCTCAGGTCAGCACTGTGGCCAAGGAAAGTATCCATTGATGAATGCAGTCAAGAAATATCTGACATCTGGTGTACAACCTACTTTCCCAGCAACACCTCCTCCGCCAGCGACAACCCTAGCTCCACCAATTTCCACCCAGTCACCACCATCACCAGGAACAACACAAGCTCCTCCTCCAGTCACTACACAGGGTCCTGCACCTACCACTTCAGGAGGTGGAACCTCCGGTGGATGTAAGGCTACTGGTGCCTGGACTGGCAATGCTAACATGGATGCTTGGTGCAAGGCAAACTGTGCGGCTGGTTATTGCCCACCTGAAAACTGTGTCTGTACTTAAGAGCAACAGTAAATTAGGCGAATGTGAAGAAGTGAAAGCTGAAAAGCTAAATAAAGTTGAATAAAAGCAGGAAAATTATTCTCTGTTTTCTTGATGAAGTGATTTTTATCCGAGTAGGCCTTTTGTAAGACATAACTTCGCGTGAAGGTCTCTGGGAGAGAAACATTCCCATTTTTTTATATACTTGGGCGTTACTAATATCATGCCTTTTTTTCCTTTTAAAATGGTTTAACCCTTGAAATGTATATTAGACTAATACTGAAGAAAAAGAAAATTTCTGGAAAAGAAAATTTCTGAGGGAATAAATTCATTTCTTAGGGGCTTCAGCAGTCAGACGTAAGAGTTAATTACCGAGAACGGAGGCAATAAACCATATACATGTATAGGCTTATTGCCGACGTTCAAGGTAATTCAGTATTTTATTTATCAATTAAGGAGAAGGTTTTCTATCAAATGTTGCTCAATATAAATGCGAGCGGTCTATATATAGTTATTATCCGGGTTAATAACTATATATTGACCTCGCATGCATTTATAATGAGGGTTATAACAAAAATAAATCCTTGTGAATAACAAAGAAAACCGGAGGGTATCTATCTTCCGAGTTAGAATTCGAGTTGGGATTCGAGTTAGGATTCGAGTTAGGATTGGAGCAAGGATTCGATTTAGGATTCGAGTTAGGCATTCGAGGTATGCAAAACGAGTAAATTAAATAAGAGGCTGTTCTCGGGACTTTCGAAAGTGGCCGATAAGAGGGGTTGAGCACAGGCAGCCCAGAAGGTTCATAAAGGAATGTATGGGAGTTATGATAAAGTCACGAAAATAAAATGTTTCACTCAACAAGTTGCCTCAAAACATGCTGCAGTTGTTGTTTTTACTTTGTTTAGTCTTCTGGCGAAGTTTTAGCGCGATTCAGAGGCCGTTTAGTGGGATTTTCAAAATCCGCTCTTTTCTAACTAAATAATATACTACCCATTATTAAGAGAAGAGCGGATTTTGAAAAAAACTCACAACGGCCTCAAATCGCGCCTCAAATAGTGTAGAGTTCAACAACTGAACTCTCTCGTTGAATAGGCGATGTTATAATTGCGTTATACTCTTGTTTTCTGTAAACGATAATGATGTATAAATAATGTAAATATATTTATAATCTTGTTTATGCAATATGATTGAATTGATTATGTTCGTTTATTCATTCATTCATGCAACCATTCATTCATATTTCTTATTTATTTACTAATCGCCCACGAATTTATAGCATACATAGAGGATATTACATGGGCGGCGCGAGAAGATACAAATTTTATATTCGAGTTTTGAAAGGATTTTGTGAGCGCAACATATAACCATCTCGTGGATACTTATGCACTGAGCACAGAGATTTTATTAAATAAATGACTATAAATTATAGCGGATTCTTAAATCATGCTTATGCAATACTGTCATCAATTGGCTCAACTGACTCAATTGACCTTATAAGGTTGGGCAGATGCTCAACTCAAGATGAACATACGATTAAATATCGATCTGCAGCGCCATATCGGTGTGTGAGTGACATTCAGACCCCTCACAATAACTTACTCGTTTCTAAGAGTTAATGGAATCCTAACTCGATTCCTAACTCGATTCCTAACTCGAATTCTAACTAGAATTCTAACTTTAATGCTAACTCGAATCCTAACTCGAATCCTAATTCGAATACTAACTCTGGGGTAAGTTTGTCTCAGAAAACCGTGTGGCTATGAGACACAAGAACGTCGTCTTGGTAAACAACTGCTTCAAGAAACAATCAGTATATTTCTAGTGCAATTTGTAGCTTATTATTGCTTATTATTTTAGCAAGTAAATGAATATTCCGTGAGTAAAACACATATATTTCTATAGTGGAGTGAAGTTTCATGACAGCCGGCAAGTTTAGGCAATTTGAAAAATAGTGTGACATGTATAACACAACACTGTTTAGTAGTGGAAATAAACGCTTACAGGGATAACACCTTAAGGGAGCTGGGAACTTAAAGAGAATCATTCTTTTCTGTGAAAGCCGTTGAACGAAACCGTAGATCACACACAACAATCACATCACATATTTTGATGTCGTTTTCCAACTGTTCTAATGCATGGCATGCAATGCCTACTTCATTGAAGCATACCTGAACTAAGTAATACAACGCATGCTGAAACCAGCCCCTCCACTCCCTTCTTCCAGGCATCTTGTTTTTCAAAAGTTTACTTTACAAAATAGCTTTTAGGATTTTACCCTTTTGAAATTTTCAATTTTCGACTCAAGAGCAAGATATCGAGGGAAGCTTAGTTATGGCGTAATTTTGACGACGTCACAGGTTCTTCTATTGTCATTATCTATGTTTAGAAGAGACGATAAACAGAAATTCGTAAAGCCAGTCAGATGGACAGCTTTTTAAAATCGTGCAGTTCTAAAACTATTCTTGAGTAAGATTCGTTTTAAGTTGTGTCACTTCAATAGGTCTATTTGATAATTTTACATACAAAACATAAACAGCACTCTATTTCGTTGTTAACCTTGTTTAAGTTTTTTTTGTTAATTGAATTTGCTTTACATACAGTTTGCCAATTCTTATTCAATTCACTTGCAAACACAATGGGTAGGTGGGCAATTTCCTAGGGCACAATTTGACTTGCACCACGCGTCCATCCCGGCATTGCCAGTCCAGGCACCAGTAGCTTTACATCCACCGGAGGTTCCACCTCCTGAAGTGGTAGGTGCAGGACCCTGTGTAGTGACTGGAGGGGGAGCTTGAGTTGTTCCTGGTGATGGTGGTGACTGGGTGGAAATTGGTGGAGCTAGGGTTGTCGCTGGCGGAGGAGGTGTTGCTGGGAAAGTAGGTTGTACACCAGATGTCAGATATTTCTTGACTGCACTTCATCAATGGATACTTTCCTTGGCCACAGTGCTGACCTGAGAAGTCGTCCAAGTCGATCGCCCAGAACATAACACCACGTAGGGAGTTCTTCTTGACCACGTTATCGATCTTGTAGATCAAGCTTTGCTGATCATCAAAACCAATCCACGTCTTGTCTTTGTAGCCATAAGGTGCCATGGCTTTGTTCTTGTGGACAACGGTGAGCCCAAGTTTACAGATCTCAAAATAGGCAAGGAATCCTTCTGCGCCCGTGTATTGACCTTTGGGTGTAAACTGATAATCTCGAGCGGCGTCCAAGCCGTTGTTACCGGGACTAGCGAGTCCAAATGCGCGTCCGTAAGTGCCGAGGCCAAGAACTATCTTATTGGCAGGCATTCCATTTCTGATACCAGGCTTTTCCCACGTGTCTCTGTTGTTCATCCAATACCAGATGGCAAATGGTAAGGTAAGCTTGTCTCCTTCTGGTCCCATTGCTGTATGGTGACCAGTTTTTGATTCCCAGGTACCGTGCAAATCGTATGTCATAACGTTGATCCAGTCAAGAGGCTTGGAAATTCCCTCGATGTCGTACGCGTCTTTGATGGTCCATAGTCCAGCGGCAACAGCAGCAGTCAAGAGCAGACGTTCTTTTCCTGTGGCCTTGGCTTCAGCTTCGAAGGCTGCTCGCAGCTCGTCACAGAGAAGCGTAAACCTTCCTTTGTCACTTTTAGGAGAGCCCCCTCTCGTTCCTGGATACTCCCAATCAAGGTCCAACCCATCGAATCCATGAGTTCTCAGCGTGTCGATGGCAGATTGGATGAAGATTGCTCGCTTTTCTTTCGTTGCAACCATTTTGGAGAATGGACTGTCTTTTTCCTCGTGAGTCCATCCACCAACTGCGATTTGTGTTTTAAGTTTTGGATTGATCTTCTTGAGAGCATTGATTCTTTTGTACAGATCCAAGTCGTTTTTCTCGTACTGTTCTAGTTTGTGAGTGGTACGGCTTACTTTTCCAAAAGAATGGATAACATGGGTACAGAGGAATGGATCGATGTCTTCAGGCCAGAAGGTTGCACCTTTAGGACGATACTGAGACCAATTAGTGTAGTAACATACGCGCACATATTCTGATGCGATAAGAGGCACAAAGCCTAACAGCAGAAGCACTGCCACTCCGGTTATCGACATGATTACTTTGGCATGTGTGAAGAAGTCTCACTATATACTGTAAACATTTGCGGTATTTATATACTGCAGCAAGCTCAATATTTTCTAATTTTTTGCGAACAAAAGCCTTTTTGAAGAGCAATGACATTTGTTTACACTGGTTCTAAATGTTTACACAACATTTTTAAAATTTCAATATTTTGTGTAACTTGCATGGCAGCTGTTACAAAGAAACAGCACAAAGAAATAAGTGGTATCGTGGAAGCCAAATGGTTACGGAAATTCAGGTTCTGGGCATTAGTAAAATTGAAATAAGAAATGAAGAGTATTAAAAGAAGAAGAAGTAGTAGTAATAGTATAAGTAGCAATAGGATAGGAAGAAAAACGACAACGTCCTAAAACTTGTCAACCAAAACACCTAGTTTGGCCTTTTTCAGTGGGACCTCCAGCTGTCTAGGGATATTTAACCACATGTTTCCACTGTTAATGGTATGTCAGCACAGGTCGTACACCTCATCGCAGGTGCCTGTAAATGTTTCCAGTCTCTCTCTTTGCCAAAGCCTTTCGATGTGTAAAACGTCGGTGCGCTGTTATTACAAAGCTATTTCGGTGATATGGTTTAGTCGATCGGGGATAGCGAGAGATCATTTCTTTTGGCTTTATCCAAGATCAAATATCAAAAGTAAATTTAGCATCAGTGATAAAAATTGAAACTAAATAGGGATTGATTGAAAAAGAAATATGGGGTTCCGAAGACGTCACATCAAAGATAAATCATAAATACAATACGAATTATAGTAGTAAAATGAATAGAAAAAGCATTGCATAGGTCTTGAAATTTCCATAAACATTTAGAAAATCAAATTAAGTGGTTAGAAATCAATGTTTTAAGTCGACTGAGTAAAATGACGACGCCATGTAAAAGTTATATTTCACATTCATCTTTAATCACTTTCATAGGATTAAGCGATTGCTATCAGAATTAAATGTTTCAATCTTCTAGTTCTCTAATAATCTTTACTGCGATTCCCAGTCACAAGCGAACAATTGAGACCTAAATCACAAACGTAAAATTGAGTTTTGTCGGACGTCAAAAAAATAATTTTGATCGTTTCTATTGGTTTCTACACCAGGGCTGTTGTGAATATTCAAATTTGCAAACGTGCAAAAACTGTTGCCCTTGATTATTTCATGCTAATCGCTGTGAATTTTCAACAATTACACAGGATTCAGGATCCAAATTTCAAACGCTTGACTGCAAAGCTATCCATCGGTATTATTACTCGGGCTACCTGCAAGGTAGACCGAGTCTAGGTTTCGGTTTTCTATCTATCTATCTATCTATCGACGTTGTCGAAAGTGTGTAAGCCTGCGATGCTCGGCGGTCTGCGGTGTTCCCCTGCAAGTATGAAAACGAGGCGGGTTACCACAAGTCATGTGACTTGCTTTGCTTTTCGAAGGTTCTGTGGGTCTCTTTCCTTTTGCTTATCTTGCTAGCTGCTTCTCGTGCTTTATCTTGAAAACTTATTGGAAAGTAATGGCGACTTGCTGTTCTGCTGAGGCGCTCAAAATACATACAAAAGCACACGCCGTTCGCGGTAGACCCACTCTAAAAGATGTCGAGCGTAAGTTTCGAAACGGGTCGTTCCGCGAACTCAAAAGCCAAAAGAATAATACTCAGAGCAATGCCAATATACTCAAAGCAATACCAAAGAAGCTCAAACGAATATAAAGTCAAATGTACTCAAAGTTACTCAAAGACACTCGAACGAAAGAACAAATACTAACTCTTTAGTAAGCAGGAACTTCATTGACAAAGAAGATGAGAAAGACAGGAAACTGAATATCCCAAACTACATGGACGCCATATTGAAATCTTCCAAGATAACATTTAATGCGTTTCCAGAATCAAGAAGCCTTGGACATATATCATTGACAGTGAGGATAAGTCTTTTATTTATTGTATTGTTTTCGTTTACGATTTTAAATATATTTTTAAATACTCTATCGTTCTTTGAACTATCACTAGCGAGCGTGTTGATCGCTGCCCTGTGCATGGTTCTTGTTGTACATTTCATAAATACCTCGACCAAGACTTTCGTAGATTCTTTACAAAATGACTGCGATGTGTTTGAAAAAGCTGTACAATTATCTGTATTTGTTTATCCCAATAAAGAATCAAATTTCTTAGAGGAATGCAGGTCTCGTTATGCTAAAATTCATATTCATCAGTATGTTGAGCTCAAGCCTCGTGTTGTTTCGCGTGATCGAGAACCAAGTAGAATCCCAGTTAAACGACTCACCCAACTTTTGCACTTTTTGATTTATTGTAAAAGCTAGCATATGCAACAACAAACACTTTAAATTAGTCGACACCATCCTGTTATTCAGCTTCAAAACGACCTTTATATATTTCATTTAAAAATTTGTTTGGGGCCTTGCTTCGAGTAGTCGCACTGTAAAGACAAACTCTATATCGTTTGTTCTCGATCGAAAACTTGATTCGCTAATAAACGCGAAATACCGGTTGTCTAGCTTAGGTTACCTGGCTTGCGATATTCACTACTAAGAAATAGCTGTCTAAAGCAAACAGTTGTCTTCCATGTGTTACCTTAAGCCTTATTCACACTAGCGTCGTTAGCATCGTAATCGTAGTCGTAGTCGCAATCGCAATCTTAAGAATCTTACGATCTAGTGTGAATGAATGCGACTGCAAGCCGAATCTTAATTATTTTCCCGCCAGCTTCGAAATCTTTACCATTACGTTTCTAAAATTAATAATTAATTAATTAATAATTAATAAGCCGTAACCTATGACAGGCCTGCCGCATGCGACCCACTAACTATTTGAAATGCGCTATTTAAACATCACTTGCACCATTCCAGTACCGTTTCCATTAACTAGTGCTCTCTGTTTTCCCTTTAAAGTTCTACATTCTATTATACACAGGTAGCCCGAGTATACGCCTTTAGGGCGTCTAGTTGAATATGATTTGAGTGTCTTTCAATACCGATTTTCCAGTCAAGCGTTTGAAATTCGGAGTCGTAATCCATAGACATTTTTTAAGAAACCACTTTGGTTGACGTCAACCAAAACTCATTTTTTTATTTGTGCTTTAGGTTACAGTTAGTCGCGTGCGCACTAGGCATCGCAGTAATTCAGTCAAAAATCTCTCATTTAAGATATTGTTTTATTCTATCTTTTTACGTTTTTTATGTATTTTTTACTAAACTTTGATGTTGTAAACTCAGTTTTCGAGTTCCCGATCAGTGAGTAGTTTGATTGTGTAATTGTGTAAGAAATATTAGGAATCTCTGTCTCATCCCTATACTAGGTCTGTCCCAATACCGAAAAGGTGTGCCAAGCATTTCAAAAATCATTACCCAACCTTTCAAAGTGAAAACGGATTGCTATAACAAGAACAACCTTCCCATCACCTGACACCCTTCGACGAGCCATGACAGTGTCTCGTCTTCGTCACCGTTCGTTTAGAAAAGTGAGATTTCAAGATATGAAAAGTGACAAAAAAAAAACAAAAACAAACACAAATGAACAGACAATTGTGATTTTGCGCAAGACATGGCGACACCATTTTTAGAGCGGAGAGGAGCATTCATTTAAATATTCTTTCTAATTTTTTCCAGTTGTTTCTTCCTCCGCAAACAAACGAAAAATCTCAATAACATATGACGGAACAACATCGGAAAAAAAAAGAAGATATTTTCTTCCTTTTCAATTCATGCTGGCTCTTTCTTATCACTATATCTTTTTTCAGTGTTTCTCGTTCCCCCGGAATTGGAAGTTTTCGGTTATCAAAATAGGAATGGCTAAAAAAATTATTGCTGTGAATATTGTATAGCCATGAACTGTTTGGGAGGTATTTGAGGGTGTCCTAGTATTATTGGTATCGCGTGCTGTGATTGGTCGAGCGACCATTTATTCTGAGACGACATTTCTCGAGTGTTGATTATGAGGGTTTACAAAGTCTGCCAGAGCGGAAGTAATACCAAAAAGGGTTTTAGTCCAGAATTTCGTCTTTGATATTCAAGTCTAAGTTCATACTGGAGTTCAGACTCAGCGATTATTGTGAATATTAACCTCGCCGCTTGAAGTACTCGCGGCTCGGTTAATATTTCACTTATAATTACCTTCGCCTTCGGTGAATAATTGTTAAACAAAGGCATAACTATTCTGATGATTATTTCGGTTGAAAATGTTTATTAAACTATTTTAGTTTGATTATGATAACCGACCAAACATATTTTTAGCGTATTATGTCACACCACTACTATTGGTACATATTGTTTGCCGTGTTAAAAGACATTTACCACTTTTAAACTTTATAGGCTTATAGCTTTAAATTTATCTAATACAATGAATTTAGTCATAAATTGGCCAAGTAAAAAGGGGTGGGATGATTTCAGTGGCTGAGACGGGTGGTTAAGGGGGAGGGGAGTGGTGGGAGGGTGGGGGAGGCGGTAGGTGTTGAAATAGTTAGATTCAAGCTAGATGCTACTAGAGAGGGGGGATATCCTTAATCAATTGTTGAGTTTAAAGGTTTATAGTTGGTTCCATCTAATGTATAGGTCAAATATGTTACAAAACAAGTTTAAGAATATCAAAGAAATGTCCTAATATAGTTTGATTTGAAAGTACGTTTGTGAAATTAATTTTTGCAGAGGGAGGGGGTGGAAGTCGTGCTAGCATTTTCATTTTAACCTACCGCTCCTGCTTGACCTGCAAATGTCTGACCATTTCCTTATAAAGAATAACAGTCGTTGAACAAATATTAAAATTGCCCTTAGCATTAGTTAGCGCACAGGGAGCCCAGCTGTTCATATGTTTTAAAAAATCATAAGCTTTGCGTGAATAAATCAATAAATAAATGCTATTATTATAATATATTTATTAAAATGAGAGTTTTTGTAAGTTTTTGCTTAATGCCATTCAGGCAAGACACGGAATCCCCTTATTAAGAAGTTGCGCTATCTCCAGATTGACCAGATTCTTCTGAATCACCAGAGTCACCAGATTCCTGAGAGTCACCAGATTCCTGAGAGTCACCAGATTCCTGAGAGTCACCAGATTCCTGAGAGTCACCAGATTCCTGAGAGTCACCAGATTCCTCAGAGTCACCAGATTCTTCTGATTCTCCAGATTCAGCATCGTCTGAAATTTAATAAGAGAGTTCAAGACATTATTCCTGATAAACAACTCAGGCATTTTGACCGCCACCCGCGCGCCGGTTGGTTAAGCTTGAATATCGGTTTGTCGTGCGCAAGGTCGTGAGTTTAATCGCCGAACGCACTAACAATCATCTTATATATAGAATATAGAAAACTTATCCTTCTCACCAAAATCTAGTTGCTTTGAATCCGGTTTTTATTTTGACATGATTCAGCTTTAGCTTTAGATTTTAATTTAGGGCGGGTATAGTCACATGGACAGTAATTTGTCCATTTATCGAACCAAAATATATATCTTGAATACCTGTGTCCCTCTTCCTGCGCTCGTCATTAACAGACTCGTCAGATTCTGAATCCTCGTCATTGCCAGATTGATCTTCATTAAAAAAGCATTATAATATATTAACATCAGAAAAAATCTGTTAACATTTGCATGGTCAGGTACGATTGCAAGCTCACGCGCCCTCATGTGAGCCCATACAAATTATGTTTCAATAACTGACCTTGAAGTAATGATTTCCCATTTCAGATCACGTGTCATTCCCTAGAGTGTCGCTTCTTTGTTTAACAGTTGCATAAGAGCAACTCTGACAAAGAATACTATAGAGGATTTGCAACGACACGTGACTGCAGCCATGTTAGATGACAGGAAAGCAAACGATATAAAGAAAAGATAAACACAGGATTACCAGCCCTTGGTCGAATACATAAATTACCGCCCGTTCGCTCAGCCAACCAGAACGAACAATATGTAGGATAACGGACAGGAAAAATATTTTGGTTATGAAGAATTAAGATGTAGGGGAAAATATGATTATTTTTCCTGTACCTGGCTTGGACAAAATCATGATTAATTCAAAGGCTCTACAATGAAAAATAATTTGCAATTTAAATCAAAGGAAAAGCTGGGAGAGTAAGAAAGAAAAAGAAAAGTTGAAGGTGTAACTTGTGAAAGGGATTCTAAGTTAATTTTGAATACCTATGTCTCTCTTTCTGCGATTCTCATCACCAGATTCTTCAGATACTCCGGAATTATCACCAGACTGATCTTGAATGAAAAATATTAAACATATTAATAATAAATAAATATAATAGTTAATATTTTAACTAAAATATTCCTATAGCGTACGGTACTAACTCACTGAACGTGCACAGTACTACATATAGCACTATTGAACATAATATAGTGTTCATCTAGTAGTTTTATGCATCCAACCACAACGGTAAGACAAGGTTCAAGTACGGCCACGAATTAATTTTTGGTATTGTTTACCACTCATACGAAAACCGCTGCCTTCAACCAGGCTAGTGAAGACTTTGTTTCAAATACAGGGGTTGGAATGATGCTTTCCTGCGAGCAAGGTTTTTTTTCTAACCGTTCATGTGGTGGCTGCTCGAGGAGAAAAAATTCAAAAACTCCTGGGTTCATGAGTCACCATGTTGGTTGACTTCAACAAAAGATTAGGTCTTGTTGTCTTTTGTCATATCAACCAACATGGCGGCCATGTCTTTTGTCCTTGTGCATGTGACGTCATAGCCGTCATGTAGAGTTACTTGGACAATAACAACCAATGGTTTTGGTGTCTGTATTCATATCATATCATGCAGACGAACATGCTTTTGTCGCGGAAAATTGCCAAAAATGTTCCTTCAGTTTCCATTTTCTCTGGTTAAAATTCTTCACTTACCTCCAACTGGTTTAGCCAATGATTGATGAAGGATCACACATGCAAATACAAACAGTAAAATAGCTGTTCTTGGATTCATTTTCGACTTTTGCTCTTGGATTATTCTATTGGGAAAAAAATCAAGAAACTTAAAACATTTTTTTGACAATATTTCAAGTTTTATGGCAGTGTGGAAAATGCAATTGTTTTGCTTCCAGTAAGCAGTTCCTCATTCAGGGGGAGAAATTTCGAAGCTTTTAACAACATGACCCACACAACCAAAAACCTTTTAGAAATGGTACGTGCGTAACCAAGAAAGCGGGAAATAGAAACTTCCGGTAAATGGTACGCGCGTCTACCAGTTAAACCGAAAAAGGCGGGAAATTCTAAACCTATTCTATAAACCAAAAAAAAAAAGACTGAAAGTATTGACTATCAGAGTTTACTGGATAATCGATAAAGGTTGGTATATTATTATTAATTGGTATATTATATGTTCTGCTCTCTGTTTGCCTAAGCTATTAAATATCTATGAGCCAATAGGCTGCAGGCCTAATAGTTAAATATTAATAAATGACTAGTTAGCTTTTTCATGAAAGGTATCACTATGTAACAAAGAACCACAGTCACCTCTAAGACTCGTTCATTGGTGAAACATGTATTTGGATCAAGCACGAGGCAAACCAAAGAATAATCATTAATACATTAATGTTTACCCGGAGCCTCGACTCGAAATATTTTTTACTCGACCATTCAGCCTGAATATCGGAAGTTGGTTATCGATTCTTATCCCTTTCTTCTTAAAAAAGCTTTGCGCAACAAAAGCTTTTCTGTTTTGTTTCGTCTTTCCGTGGCGTTTTCTGAATTTGGTTATAATTATTCCTAAACGAATCGGCTTAGAAGAAAAGATTATGAACTAGGCAAAAGGCAAAGGACAAAATATTATATCAATAAAGGACTTATTCTTCATGATGCAACTGCTGATGATATAATCATGAAAGATTTATGAACATAATCTTATTATAATGTTCGAAGTAATGTTTAATGATAATAATAATAATAATAGCTTTAATTATACAGCTTCTCATTAATCCCATATAGGTAACTGTCCAATTCTTTTCTTAATTGGACAGGTCTTGTTGATATGGGATTTATTAGTCAGCTATATAACTAATAGGTAATGGGATTTCATGCATTTCTCTATTAGAGAGTTTTAGATTTACGTTCACGGCAAACGTGAAACGTCAGTTGACCAGTAAAAATTCTTTTAAATTACTGAAAAAGAATCGCAAAAGAGTACTGAGTAGAAAAACAAAAGAGTATTTGCGCCTGGTGAGAAGCTTTGTAAAATTTAAAGTAAAATACAGGAAAACGATGAAAACGTGGTCAAGTTTGTCTTTTACGTGGAGGGAAAAAAAGTCAATTTTAAAGCTCTCTATTAACGCTAAATCGAGGGCAAATGAATTCACAGGGATCTCAAGCCCGTTTTTGTGTTCCACTGTGAATGAATTTGGAAAATTGGTGAAATTATTTTCCCCCAGATCGTTTTCCATCTATCTTTCTTTTGTTTCATTTATTTTCCTTCGTTATAATGTTATCTAAATGAGCCGAATTATGTAAAACACATAAATATTGCCACTACTACGAAGCAGTTTATTATCACGTGATAGCGCAAATCCTCTATAGTATACGTGGGGGGAAAAAGAAGACAATGTTGAAAAATTCAAATTAAATCAAATATTTTCTTTACCTTTAAATTGAGAAATGACGGCACAGAGATACAAAATAGCATACCTAAACAAAAGCCTACTTGGTACTGGCTGTAATTTAATGACAATCAATTACTTACTGTCTAAATTAAGATATGTGTTGTCTCCGATTCTTTGATTGATGATTACAATGAATGGCAGAAAGTTTTTCGGGTAAGAAGCTATGTTACGCCCAAATATACCAGTGAATTGAGAAAGTTTTCAAGATTTCAGGGAATTCGAAGGCGATGTTATGTTATCAATGTTTTATTATTTTTGGTGGTATTCTTACGAAACGGTTGAATAACTGATGCACTTACTTCATGGGGGACTTGTTCTAATACCTCATTGTTTTAGTATGAGGTCCTAATCCGGGATGATATATCATATTGAAGTTCACATTCGTTTCCTTTGTACACTGCTTATAAAATCTTAGCAAAATTAACATATATTCATTAGCAAAAATATGAAGATTTTATGCTAGCGTATCCATGTTTGTGTACCAGTTAGAAATATTTGAAAAATGATAAAAATTATAAAAAAATTATATAATGCTCGTTATTAAATAGAGTACGTCAAGACTCGTAGCCGTGCTTGAGAAAAATGCCGGAAATCTAGTAGAGAACAAATCTGAAACATATTAAAATTGTAAGGGTTTTATTAACATAAAGAAAGAAGAACGAATGGGGTAGCGATACGAGTTCGAGTCCCACCTGACTCGGTGTTGTATTTGAGTTTCTAGTTTCTCACTTTTATTTCGAGGCTTTTTCCCGGGTTCTCTAATTTTCCTTCCTCCGCCAGAATCAACTTAAAAAATTCTTATTGCAACGAGCCAATCTGTGGAAAGCCAATGCAAAATCCCATCTAATTATCTATTTATTTATTAACTAATTTAATACAGGTCATTCGTTATTATGAAAGATTTAGAAAGAAGTAGGAAATAACCTTTTGATAAGAGTAAATTAATGTTCGGTAGTTCAGTAGTTTTATCTTCTATTGCTACAGTAACTACCTTATCAGGTAGTCCATGAGTATTGAATATACCAATATAACTTTCCCCTACATGAATAGCAGATTTTTAAGCCCTTAACAGTTTATAAGAAGCGTTTTAAAGATTCTTTTGTTGCTGGATCTTTACACTATAAAACACTCTTACTACTTGATCCATGGTTGTTGATTAATTTAAATGATATGTTTTCAATAGTCACGCGAACCAGAATGAAGTTGGTGTCAGATTTTCGAGTCAGATTTTCGAGTCAGGTTTTCGGATCTAGTGTCAGATTTTTCCGGGGGCGTCACATCATGTTGAACACAAAGTGCTCTATATTCGTAGAAACGCTTTGATTTACTATAAACCCCACACCAAGCTTTACTCACACGATATTTCTTGAGATTCGTTGCCTTTGGTGATCGAAACACTCACCTCAACGAAAATAAACTGCGGCTTCACATTTTTTGAGCTGGTTTATTTACTATCAACGGGTTTCATGCCACAAATAGTTCGAGTACGGCTCCCATATATCGAGTCACTGAACCCTTTTATTTCAAAATGTTATATATACACCCGTTCAGAACCAAAATAATTCTGCAACTCTACATATATATATGTATTTTGTTTTTCTATCGAATCAAAGGCTCGCGCAAATACAAGAACTTTCAAAACATTACTCGTGTCTATTAATTTCCAAGAAGATCGTGCGACTTTTTGTTTATAGTTCACTCAACAAAATGTCAGTAAAAAATGCGAAGCCACGACGTTTGTCTATTTGGCGGCCGATTTTCAGTCCATCGCGCAACTGAACTGCATAAAAAAGATTAGTTCTTACGGCTTTAAAATTTTATTTTATTGTTTTTAAGTTTAAAATGATAGAAAATAATTGTTTTGACATTGTTTGGCCGTGTTGTCATAGCGACTTAATTCGGTACTCCTACAGAGTACAATTAACGCTATAATTGTACTCCTCTCGACCAATCAGAGTCGAGTAATTTTGTTGAGTGTACTATAAAGCGATATATATGCATATAATTTTGTACTGCGGTTTGACCATTATATATTATATTTATTTATTATATCATAGTTAATTGAGCGGAATGGTTTGGAAACTCCATTGAACAAAGCTATTGTTTTGCGTTTGATGTTGAACCGTACCATCACGTGATACTGAGGGTGCACAATGAACCAAAGCAAGTATGGCTGAAAATACTCATTTACTCTTTATTTTAATGTTTGAACATTTTGAATGTGAAACCCTTCATTCGATGACCAAAAACCATGCGAATAAATATTTCCCAGCAGATAAATAAGAAAGCAAGAAAAAAGGCAATGTCCTTTTCAATAAACAATTTGTATTATTCATATAGGATAAATTAACAAATAATGAGTCTTTTAGAACGTTTTTCAGGGTTATTTAAACTTCTATATTCCTGAATTACTATGAACAAACGGAGCAACTTTTCCTTTTCTGTGCACAGTCAACGTCACATCACAATGGATAAAGTCGAACAAAATTGCGCACCTTTAGATATATATGTCTTTTCAGTGTTCTCGAGAGACGAAAGGGCATAGAAAAACAAAAGACATATTTACCTCTGCAGAAATTATGTGGTTTTATATAAATGTATTCCCTTTTGTACGATTGCAGGTCAAATTGTTTTGTTATTTGAAACAATTTGGATAGAAAACTGACAAAACAAACGATTATATTACGATTTAACGACAACATATTTTAATTTTGTATTATCACAATAGGTATGTACATGTAAAAGACTGGTGAAACACACGCTAAAGGTCAAGTCTTCAAACACAAGTGTCACTTGCATCGGCTAATCTCGAAGAGATTCGCCACTAGTTTGAACTTGATGTAAATTCACCAAACGCCCGTCGAGAGAATATTCGTTAACGTTCGATCAAATTCGAATATTTTTTTTATGGATACAGGCGAAATTGGGGGCTTTATTGCTTTGTCAATTTTCTATATGACTTTTCTATTTTATTTTTATGATCAAGACTTGATCGTATATATTTGTGATGTATTCTGAACGAACAAGACCGCCGTAATATTAGCACTATAAATCATTTTGATTTGTAAGGGAAAAAAAAAACCTAAACGAAAGGATTCTCGAGGCTTTAAATAATTGTGAATTCTTACGTCCAAAATACTTCTTTTTCATCAATTCCAATCATTCTAATTCTTTCAACAAATCATGAAAGGGGAAAAATACTGATTAAAATATCGATAAAACATAAATCTAAGTCAACTCAATTTTTTAAATATTCTTAAAATATTCCTTAGTAATTATAAGACTTACCTCTGGTCGATGATCCGTTCGCTGTTATCGTCTGAATTTTCCTTTCCAATTGATTTACCAGTAGAAAGCTTATATGTCATGAAATTAGCCAATCGCTTCACAGCAACGTGGCTGTCATATTTTGAAATCCATAACTTATCACGTGTACATGTTTAGCAAGTGTTTGCACGGGTATCGCTTGTAACACTAGAGACCCTAAGCACGATGTTCTTGCTAGGTATAGCAAACATCAAACTGCAAATTTGACGTTTCTTTCAATGTTTAGTCATTTAGCAAAACATCATAGCGAAGTGTTATTAACTGATGCTGAAAGTTTTTCGCGTTTGCGGGCGTGTTTTGGGGCCTTATCCGCAGCGGTAAACCTAGTGCTAAAGGACTCTACTGTGACTCAGACGGACTGACGAATGTTTTTCTCTTTATCTTTCTATCCATGTCTTTTTTCCTCTCTCTCTCTTTTTCTTCAAAGAAGAAGAAGAAAAACAACAACAACAAAATAATACAAAAACAAAAACGAAAACAAAAACGAAAACACAGACAAACAACGAAATCAAACAAACAAAATGGCAAACAAACAAAAAAAAATGACAATAAAATAATTGTTTGCTAAACAATAGGTGCTATCATTGACCTTAAGCAATAACATACCCATATTTGATGCTACAAAAGTCTGAAAACAATTTGACAAAATAGATTATTGCCAGCAAATTTAGCAAATACTATGGTTCAAGCAAATTTTATAATACGTCGTTTAATATCTGTTCATTGACTTTAATAACAACTGAACTGCGTAATGTAAAACCATACTTATTAACCATATTTTAGGGTTATTGCAGGGCCCCTATGGATATCAGCCTAGTTGCTGAATGGGCTACCCTGTTGAAATAAAGTCTTTATTTATTTATGCTACAAAAATTTTGAAAAAACTTGACAAAATAGGTTATTGACAAGCAAATTTTGCAATACATTATTTACTATCATTGGCTTGAATAACAATTGCCTAATATTAAGCCATCCTCTTTACCAACATTTGATGCTACAAAGATTCGGCTTCTTTCTCAACAAAAAGTAAACTTTTGTTGGTTCTAAAAATAAGGCTGCAGTTGACTTAAAACATTTTGATTTAATGTTTTATAATAACTTGTAATTATAGTAGTTTGCTCATACCTCAGGCTTAAGTTCTTTAGCTGGTCTTATCAGCTAAACTTTGACCCTTAAATTACAGCACCATACCATATTTGATGCTACAAATATTTTGAAAAAACTTGACAAAATATGTTATATATATTGGCAAGCAAATTTTGCAATACATTATTTACTATCATTGGCTTGAATAAGAATTGCCTAATTTAAAACCATCCTCTTTACCAACATTTGATGCTACAAAAATCTGGCTTCCTTCTCAACAAAAAGTCAGCTGAACTTTGACCCTTAAACTACAGCACTCAATTTCACATCAACGAAGAAAGACTTTATTTTGGTACCAAAAGGTAACCTAAAGACAGACACACGGACCAGAAAAAAGACAAATCGCTGACAGGCGATAGACAGGCAGAGAGAAAGGCAGACAAACAGACAGACAGACACATCATCTGACGGACGGACAGACAGACAACATAAATGAATAAATGAAATATTTGTTTACAAATAGGATTTTCATGTTTCTTCTTGAAATTATTGTTTGACTTTATCGTGATAACATATTTTGTTACTATGACATTGTGGGATATGTACATATGTACCTATGGTAGACATATAAATAGTACAAGCGTGGTAGCGTGCTTCAGTTTTATCACCTACAGAAGCAGATTGTGCGTTTTTCCCACCTCAAACCCCATCTCCATCGGTGTTATGCTCGTTATTGCCCTCACCTTTACTGTGACAAGATGATTACATCTAAATTGTAATTATAAATTCTAGTTGGAATATTATTTTCACCCCTAAAGCAGCCATGAAACGAGTACGCGCGGAATGTTATCATGAATTTCTGGGTGTGATTCCTAGGTGAGAAGCATTATGAATCCTCCCGGGTCGGCAGTTGCCTATTTAAGCGAGAAAATCCAAGGTTTCGACCTCATTTGCTCTCAGGTTCGCTGTACCAGTCGGTGCTAGACAGATTTTGACCTCCACCCACCTCCCTTCGGCAACGTTTCTCCATAATAACAGTTCAGTCGCGTTAATCACAGCCTCGGCAAAACTCGTGTTCCCAAAACGGTAACCTCGTGTATGAGGTGAATGGCTGCTTTGGCAGTGAAAATGATATACTATTAATAGTGAACTTTTATCAAAATTACTCCAAAGATTTGTGTTGTTCATTGGTTGCCCAGTAAACGAGCTGCAGGAATAGCGACTTTTAATGCTTGAAAAGAGTGTCTCGAATCAAGGAGAAACGTAAATATTTATAACTGAACTCACCTTAAGGCTCGTGCAATTTTGAAAACTTCCAAAACATGACTCGTACCTATAAATTACGAATTATAATTGAGATTTCCTATACTAACCGTTCGAGTTAAGAGGAAACCGAAGAGATTTGGAAATCCCGGCACACCACTAAAATATTTGGGGTGACATTTGCAATTTTACTGGGATACCTGTGGTATTACAGTCATAAAATGCCTTTGTTTTTTTTTCCTGCCTTCTCCACCACAAAATGGAAAAGTTGCGCAATAGTACCCAAGGGTCTTCAGGACTACCCAAGAGACCTTTGCGGGCATCTGCTTTGGGGTTCACATCAATAGTCCAATTGTCAATCAATGCCACTATGATGTCAAGTGATTATGAGAGGGCGGAGCTAGCAGATCACGTGGCACAGATTTATGTCTACGCACGCTCTCTTTTGTTGACTGCTGTAATAGACCAGTTTAGAATTCCAAATTACCGCTGTGTTCCTTGATTACAGACTCATTTGCACAGGGTTAGCCTCGCATCAGTGTTTAAATATTCACAAATACCAACGGTAAAGTAAAGAATGCACAACTTCAACAATACAAACACTTTGAAACTCGACGGACCTTGACTGGAACACGTGAATATTCTGCACAAACTCGAGGCTAACTCTGTGCAAATAAGCACAGAGCGTAACACAGCGGTAATTTGGAATTCGAAACGGGTCTATTCAAGACAGCCGAGCTAGAAATATTAATTTGTGAAATTTCGTAAGCAAGGATTTCATGGCAAGAAGATACCGATGGTTTCGAAGCGGCGACTATTTCTAAGAATTTTCAATGAACTTCATGGGCAATAGCTTGTTTTGGTTATTTTTCATGATTCATCCGCTCGAGCAGTATTTTCTGCACGAACGAGCGAAGATCGATAAGGAGAACAGGGTTTCAAAAGTCAGAATTTCATATCAAACTTTTTACATAGAAAAGTTGTCGTTCCGCTCGAGCCGTTTCTTTTACCATATAAGGAATGTACTTACTATATTTGGAAATTGGAATATAATTTTCTTCACTAAATAGGCGAATTTCTTGCTCAAAAACGCTCAAACTTACAGTAAATCGAGTGAAAACATCACTAACTAGTCAACGAACGACAACAATTGTTTGATATGATACAATAACCGATACTCTGCAAATTCATTCAGCATGGCCGATATAGATATTCTTATAGCCCACATTTTTGTATTCATATTAACTGTTTTGGCTTCAAAGTCTACCCACAAAGAAACATGAGGTACATAGCAATATTTATCTTAGGATTCTATTTGATTTAAGAAGCAAAATAAATTATTTGCTAAGCACATTCCAGGGTTTGATCTTTGCCTTTCGAAGTGTTATGATCTCCTTTAATTTTTCTTCAAAAAATGGCGATTCATTAAAAAATATCGATAAATCATAAAATCATAAAATGTTAAGCAATTAAGACAGAGGTCTGGAGCAAATATTAGTCCGTATTTACGTTTTAAATGAAGCATTTTGATTTTAAAGCGAGCTATAGAATGGCCGTGCAAATGTGCACGTTTCTGCTCGAACAACAACCTAATTACGTATGCCAGTGAAATTAAATGTTAATCGTACCCTGCAGAGTCTCAATTAAGTTTCTGAATTTTGATTTCCAAAAATAAAAAGCAATTGTCTCGAATATTTTGCCATGTTCCTTTACAAATTGCCAACAATACTGGGCACGTTCCGCTCAAATTCGGTAGTTTGAAAGGTATTGAGTTGAAACCCACTCAGCAAAATTTTGTAAACGCAGTGTAAAGTCATTGCTGTGTTCGTTCAAATGCTGTTCACCTAAACCGATTGTAAAAACTTCTCTAATCATCCATATTTAATACTTTGACTAATGCAATGAGGCATCACATCCGGGATATTCATAAGCTCCAGAGCTCCAAATTCAAATGTACTACTTGACTGCTCTCACTCATTTACAAAGAAAAAAGGCCAAAATGGCCGTAGTAGTCATCAAAAATGAATAATTTTTTTGAATCAATATATATGTTAAGTAAAAAGCTCCTAAAATTAGAATTTCAAGACCAGCAGAGCTTATCAATATCAGCGTAATATTCTTGGTAGGAAACTGTATTTGAAGTTCGCCTATAATCATGAACACAAGTAGATAGAGTAGGCTTGATCATTTTAAGTTTACCTTACATTTACATGATCGTGTAATAATTCAAAAAGTTATCATGGGGAAAATGTTGTCAGATGTCTTTCGTTTACCTCTACGAAATTTAGGTTCGATAAATATTTTTGGTGCATACTATTCAGTAGGATTTAAATCCCACACGATATAGCACGAAGAAATGATATCACACAAAAAAACACAATCTCCGGCTTCTGGAACCACTGTCTGTATCATAATAACAAGACAAACAAAAGCTTTTGTACAACGAGCTGAGGCAGTACACTTGTTTTTAATTTGGTAATTGGGCTAAACACACTTCTTGAGCTTAAGTTATTATGTCAGTCCTATGATAGAGAAAAAATCCCATAATTGTATTAACAAAAGTTGAGATATTTTTGAAACCAAAAATTTGGGCTCATTTCTAATTCAGTGAACTATTATAGCTATTGCAGAACGAAGCATTAGTTGCTATATATGGCAGTGTTTTAGCGATATCCAATAAAAATGCTTCGTTGGAAGCAGTATGTGTCATTAACAACATCACCTACTCTAACTTTTCACCTGCTCTAACTTTTCACCTGCTCTAACTTTTCACATTTCCAAGTTAAAACGGCACTTTCTAATGGGCTCCGAGTCCAGAAAACAGTGCCAAAAATATTCGTATGAAATTAGACGCCATATTTGATTTTCGCGGATCGTAACACAGATATCCCATGTGCAAATATGAAGGATCTTTATCTATACGCAGACAAATAATAATATCTATTTATATGACGCAAAGTCAACATAGCGTTTTAAAATGCGCCTACTGTTTGTGAGAACATTAAAGCTTTAGATTGAAAACCAATCATAAGCAAACAAAATTTAACTGTTTTTCGCTTTACTTTTCTTAAAACTATTCTAAAAGATATTGCCAAATAATCAAATCTTTTTAATGTAATTAAACCAGGTGAGTTTGAATCTGGTCGTACAATGATTTTTATGTTGTTTGTCACACCGAACTTTCTATATTATTTTTATTCATGAGTTTTAAATTTCGCTTGTCAAACGGTGAATGATTTTACGAAATGCGAAATGTGCTTTTCCTAAAAGTGTTGAAGATATTTGGGGAAATATTATTATATCGAAACCTAGAGAGAGTCAATATTTTGACTGAGCGACTAAACGCCATTGACATTGTTTTTGTCTTTTGTCAATGTCAATTTCGATGCATATAAATAAATAATCGTAAACTTAAAAATAGATTTTGGATGTTATTTGGATGTTATTGTTATTTGTTGAGTAAACTTAAAGTTAGAGTATTTTTAAAGTGATATCCACAGAAACCCTCTTTATAAGGTCCTTCAGTACAATGACTCAAGTAGGAAATTACAAACAATAATAAAGGACCACACGTGCTTCTAGTTCAAAATGTTGACACTTAATTTTTTCTAACTATTATTAGTTTAAATAGAAATTATACTGATTGTTTTACCATTGATTGACGCATAAATTAAATCAGAATCTCCGTTAGCAACCTAGTTAGTAACGTGACTTAATCAACAGATATTATAGAAGTGACTTGTATATCATAGTGGGAGATTGGTACTCATGCATCTTAAAGAAGATGGATGTAGTAATTCCGAGATGGTGCTTGCCTCGGTTATTTATTCTTTTTATTGCAGGGGTTATTTCTGTGGCAAACACACAAGGTACGTAAGTTTAAAAAAATTGCATTATATTTGAGCAAACAATTAGCTGGGTTTACGGATTGCAGTGTAAAATATCTTTTTTCGTTTTCTTATCTTTTCTCTGTAATTGCCTCTGTACTTTCCTAGAGGTTTTTGATGTTTTCAATTCCCGGCCTTTCCTTTCCTTTCTTTATCGAATTTCTTTTTCCTTTTCCCTTCCTTCCTTTGTGTTTCATTTATCAAAGTTAGGTTGAAGATAATAAATTCCCAAACTTTACTTTAGCCTTGTTACACTGTATATTTTCACCTATTAATTCTCTCAACCCTTAGGCAGTTAGTGAGGGCGTTAACTAATGATTTTAGTCTGTATTCCTATAACTAACTGTTAACGCAAATACAGCACTGGCGCAGCTCAACGGGGTCGAACTGAAGGCAATGTTAAGACGCCTCTGGCAGTCGTTATCCAGTCCATGTATGACCCCGAAGCACAGCTCTAATCAGACTTGTAAGGGTTGATTTGAGAGGATGGAGGGAAAAAAACGGAAAGCCGAAAACGCTCGCAGTCAGAAAGAGAACTATTAATTCAGTTAAGGTGGCTGACTACTTTTCAACATTCGATTTGAGACAACGATGTGTGCGCGCTCAAAAACTGCCGAATAATCTTTACGATTTCATCGAAGAATCATTTACTCTTTGGACTTCAAGAGGGCAAAACCCTCAAATTTTGCACTGGACTCTAGATTTCTTTTGTCATTTTCTAGAATAACAGGTTATATCCAATATAAGTTAAGACAATTCTGTTTATTATTACAATGTAAAAAATTGTTTTGTTGTTTTGTGCTCAATTTTTACTTTTACGATAACTTGTACACCGTATGATGTACCGTCTACAATAGCTTATTACGACAACTTTTATCAGTATATTTACGTTATTTATTAAGCTACGTGTTCGGGGGAAAAAAGTACTCATGTTTCTTAGTTTTCTTTCTTTCTTTCTTTTCTTTTCTTTTTTTTTTTTTTTTTTTTTTACAGAGCTTGATTTTCGCTATTTTTCTTTCGATATTGTACGAACGCATGTCAATTCACGGAGTGAATTATCTCAAAAACTAGCTTGGGACACCCATTATTCTTTGAATTTTGAAATCGACATTAAATTTCAGGTTAAAAAGTTTTCAATTGTCTGTTGATTATTTACCAAAGTGGTCAGCAACCTTAAACCAATGTTCGGGCAGAATGAGGCGACATCATCCGGGATATTATTATACCAGACGCGCCAAATTCAAACCGTGTAATGAGATGCAAATTATGCTCTACAAATAACTTTCCTTGGAAAAACCTCAAAACCCAACTTAATAAAACCCTAATTTGAAGAATCTAAAACATACATCGATTAGGTTTCATCGGGATTTAGTTGCTGAAATTCCAAACACTGCAACTATTCTAGCTTTCAGCAAGAGTAATTCTGTAAATTTGTTCTATGCAAAATTACGCTTTTTAGTAAGCCTTTTTAAAAAAACGACTTGTATGTGAAACATGGTTGTTCATATTCAGGGTTTAATTTATCTTCGAATTTCGAACATATCAATTAGGTTTCATGGGGAAATGTTTGTTTGATTATTAATTTTTTTTTTCATACATACATTTTACTATCATTTGCTAAATACATCTTTGGTATAAATGACATTTTTTATAACCCATGTTGAAAGCCTTGACTTTTGCATATTTAGTGCCTCTGCGGCTTCACAGTAGAAAGATCAGAGCTACCGCAAGCTCCGCCTCTTAGAACAACAACACTGAGTTTAACATAAACACACCCGAGATGATAGAGTAAGCCTGATTTCCAATTGATCACTACGTTTGTCCAAAAACACAACAAGTGATCGTTCATTGAAACTTTAACTCTCGGTCGAATAAAGTCGCTTAAGTTTATTTCTAGGCTTCCTTTGTCAAGAAAAACACAACCAGTGATTACCTTTGATCGTTCATTGAAACTTTAACTCTCGGTCGAATAAAAGGCTTCGGTTGTCAAGAAAAACACAACAAGTGTTTCCTTTGATCATTCATTGAAACTTTACTCCTCTCGGTCGAATAAAGTCGCTTAAGTTTATTTCTAGGCTTCCTTTGTCAAGAAAAACACAACCAGTGATTACCTTTGATCGTTCATTGAAACTTTAACTCTCGGTCGAATAAAAGGCTTCGGTTGTCAAGAAAAACACAAGTGTTTCCTTTGATCATTCATTGAAACTTTACTCCTCTCGGTCGAATAAAGTCGCTTAAGTTTATTTATAGGCTTCGGTTGTCAAGAAAAACACAACAAGTGATCCTTTGATCATTCATTGAAACTTTAACTCTCGGTCGAATAAAGTCCCTTAAGTTTGTTTATAGGCTTCGGTTGTCAAGGAAAACACAACAAGTGATCCTTTGATCATTCATTGAAACTTTAACTCTCGGTCGAATAAAAGGCTTCGGTTGTCAAGGAAAACACAACACTGAAGTGATTCCTTTGATCATTCATTGAAACTTTAACTCTCAGTCTGATAAAGTCGCTTAAGTTTATTTCTAGGCTTTCTTTGACATGATGACTTCTGTATCAAATTGAGGTGATGACTTCTTTAGCCGATTGCGATATAAACACAAGTCTTCCTGTTAAAGTGATGTCACTCAAAACGTTTATCCTGATATGACTCGAGGAATTTCAATGCTGTCAATCATTTGGGATTGGAATTTTGTTTTTGTTTTTGGCCTAGCCAATCAGTGTTAGCGAAAATAAGTTAATGATGCATATCCTATAATGTATTCGTGAAATTATACCGATCTTTGAAAATCGTTCAACTGTAAGTACATGTCGCATAGAACAATAGGATTCTGCCCGATGTGTGAGTTCGATCACCTCACATGGGGCGTAGAAGTCCTGAGAACCGATGACGTAATGCATTTTTGTAGTTTAATGCAGCGGCATTGTTTAAAAGGTTCAAAAACGTTTCATCTTACAATATTAGATCCGAATTTGAAAACATTGTGATAAGAAAACTAGATACAAGAAAACGCTACTTGGCTATTTCAACTTGTGCTTTGCATTTTCGATAAGGTCTAATGCCGACTCAAGATACCATTCATCCTGGGTCAGATCCATTGATCTAATTGATCAAGAGACAGGTTACGTTTAAGCCATATATTGTTAATCATAATACAAAAAACTTATAATATATTAAACTTGCAATTAGAATTCGTAATATCGATTAGATACCTCCAGATCCGACAACCATCGCCAACTATTCCGGTCATGCGCCCGCGTACAAATGCAGCGGTGTCACTTGAAAGTGTTAAGCTAGCTAAGTCAGATTTTACAAAGAACTTGCCGGGGTAGAAGAACATCAAAGCATTTGATTTTTACCAAAAATACTTTAATTTGTTTGGAAAAAACCTTTTCGTCTCGATAGTTAGATTTTAACAGCCTTCTTGCCATATGTGCTTTGCTAAATTGCAAGAAAAACACAAAGGATCAAATATTATGAACAGCATTTCTCAAAATCAAAACTAGTTACCTCATTTGCCGGGGTTGATCCTTAAAATACGCACATTTTAATTAAGTGATGTCGAATCTGTATTGAAAAAAAATTATACTTTTCGTTTTTTACTTTCAAAAAGCTCCGATTTGAAACGAGTTTGTGAGATCCTTTCTTCAAGAATAGGCACTTTGTGAAGTAAAAACCTTGGAAAGTATTCGCAAAATACGGCTTGTTTGGTACCAAAATAAAGCTTGCATCCTCAGCTCTCGTTTACCATCATTTGCAATAGGATACCTATTAAAGCACAGGAACGCCGTAGCAAACAGTTCTGTTTGTCTATGTCCGTTCCTGAGAGAGCTTGGGCTTCCTGTGGTTTATATTTTATACAAGATATCCGCTGACTTGGAGAGCGGCGCGTTCTTGACTTTTAAAGATCGGCACTATGGTGTTGCTGTCGTGGTCGTATACTTAGATCGAAACTTTAGGTGATAAAAAATCGTAAATCCAGCACGATGCAGTTTTAAGATTTAATGTAAAATAAAAGCCACTTTGTTCAAAACTTTTATGCTATAATTTCATAATCATCAAAAATAAATTTTCAACTCAAATTACCAGCAATCTTTCAAACCCCATTTCGGATTTTTGCATACATAGGAGATGGAATTACGTTTTGCCTAGTTGGAGTAGAAAAGTCGCTAAATGTTTAAGCTTCAATTAAGCGTAAGACAGGTTAATCTTTGCTTAGGATCTCTCTTATAATTGCTTGAATCACTATCACTATCACTATCACTATCACTATCACTATCACTATCACTATCACTATCACTATCACTATCACTATCACTATCACTATCACTATCACTATCACTATCACTATCACTATCACTATCACTATCACTATCACTATCACTATCACTATCACTATCACTATCACTATCACTATCACTATCACTATCACTATCACTATCACTATCCTATCACTATCACTATCACTATCACTATCACTATCACTATCACTATCACTAGCACTATCACTAGCACTATCACTAGCACTATCACTAGTGCTAGTGCTAGTGCTAGCACTAGCACTAGCACTAGCACTAGCACTAGCACTTTCCTCGCCATCGTCATCGTCGTCGTCATTATCTTGCATTGATAAATAATTTCTATTGTTTATTACTTTTTGTTTGTATATCGTTACATCGTATAGTTGCTGATATATTTCTTCAAGTTTAATAGTTTTTGCTTTTCGTTTTCTAGGGCCATAAGTTAGATAACCGAGAGGTTAATTATGTCACCCTCGTAAAAAAATACCACACCACAATGCCCCCCACCCCCCCCCCCCCCACACACACACCTTCCCCACTTAGAAAAATCCAAATTCCTTCCTAAACTATTTCATATTCTTTATTAAATCAGCAAATGAATGCAGAAAACTAGAATTCCTTCAAGAGCTAGACTCCGGAAAGATACTGTTGAACCATGTTGTCGATGAAGTGAACCTTAAAAATGATCAGATGTGTCGTGCCAAGTGTTATATGAACCATGACTGCGTGTCATACAACCTTGTTCCTTCACCAACACCTGGAATGATGGTCTGTCAACTGAACGACGCTGATCGTTACCAATACCCAGAGGATTACCAGGAAAGACCAGGATACTCGTACAGAGGAACAGAGGTACGACCGACGTTTTTTTTAGTTTAGCTTGATGTTATTTCAAAAAAAAAGCTTATTAACAAAACAAAAGTGCGCTGTAGTCTTCGAATTTCTTTACAGTCAGTTGTCAGTCGGTACTCAGCACTTACGAAACAGCCTTTATCGTAGATGAGCACGACCCGATAGTCTGGTTTTGGTGCTGCGTTCATCACGATACCGCTGGTTTATTGGTGTGACGTGTTCATCTAGGATAAGGGCTATTGTGCCATCTATCGGCATAGCAAAATAGGGTTTTGGTGGACATAAATCAGGACTTTTTCGTGACAAGTTTGGAAAACAGTATGATAATAAGAATGACGCATGTTTTGACACGGGAATAAATTACTCACAAGCTAGGGGATTTTTTGTGCCTCTTTCTCTGGTGATCAAACAAGGCATTAAAAAGGAGTTGCATTTTTCTCCAGAACAAATGTGCCATGAATCCTTGCACAACTGCCAACCAAACCTGCCAAACTGGGTTCAACACTGAAGGATATCGATGCTTGTGTCCTAAAGGAAGCTCTGGAGTAAATTGTGAAATAGGTATGTGAATGCTACAGTCAGCTCAGTAGCTAGCCTGCAATGTCTGCGTAACAGCCCCTAAGAACGTCTGCTTAGGAGGCTATTTATTAGAAATGCAAAGCAATCGTGCATCTTTACCAAAAAAAGTCAGGCGAGTCCAATAATGTTTCCATTTCTGGTCAATAAACGCATTTCTTGTAATAATAATAATAATAATAATAATAATAATAATAATAATGATAATAATAATAATAATAATAATAATAGTGATAATAATAATAATAATAATATTAAAAATAATAATAACTTTATTCACGTGTCTATGTTTTTAGTTTATACAACTAATTGGGGACACAAAAGAAAGAAATTATTTATATCTAATATCTAAAATAGATCTAAAAAATATAATATATATATATATATATATAACAAAGTATGTAATGTGGTCTATACTGGTAAAACAGTGCTCAATGCGTAGGGATGCAGAGCAATAGATATCTATCTATATCTATATATATATATATATATATATATATATATATATATATATATATAATTTATCTAAAAAAAGTAATAAGCGATAAAATCAAGGTAAATTGGTTAAGAATTCATAATGAAAAAAAGTACATAAAATTATAATAAAAGATCAATAAGTACATTATAAAAAAGTCTAGTAAGGCATGAGCTGCATAGTTTGCAACAATGAATGTTGTTTTCTAATATCTTGGATAAATCCAATTTCCTAATTTTCCTTTTACAAGAATTTATGCTCGATGATGATCTAAGATCCGCGTTGAGCTTAGACCAAATATACGGTCCTAAATATCTAATGGCTTGCTCTCATTTTTTTAGATATCGACGAGTGTTCCAACAATGGTCATAACTGCTCTCTCTACGCTGAATGTACTAATGAACCTGGTTCCTTCCAATGTAGATGCCTTCCTGGTTACCTTGGAGATGGCGTATCCTGTATTGGTGAGTCAGTACCTTCGTTCGCCGCGGTTTATGATATATATATTTCCGTTATATTGTTTTCAAGCTTTAAAGGCCAGAAGATC
>WHPX01001377.1:125000-143772 GCA_011057435.1 Actinia equina
AAATCGCTTTAGGGCAAGTTATAGACCAAAGACAGTTAAAAAACTTTCATAATAATAATAATATAATATATAAAAACTTGTAAAGCGCTTATACAAATCAGTTCTAAGCGCATTGAAAATAAATGATGATGAAAAATGTTAAAGCAAAAACTATGTTTTGAAATCTAATTTGAATAAATAAGTCTTAAGTTGTAATTTGAATGAAGCCAAATTAGTAGTGTTTCTTATTGATGACGGTAGCATGTTCCAAAGTTTAGGGGCAGCAACAGAAAAAGAACCTAGACCATAAGATTGAAGATTGTAGGACTTGAAGTTTAGAGCCAGATGAGAAGACGATCGAAGATTGCGTGAAGGTTTATAGGTAGAGATGAGATCTTGGATGTAGACAGGAGAGAGATTATGCAGGGCTTTGAAGGTAAGCAAAATTATTTTACACTTGATCTTTTCAGCCACAGGAAGCCAGTGTAAATCAATGAGGACAGGAGTTATGTGATCATGTTTGCGCGACAGGGTGATGAGACGAGCAGCAGCATTTTGGACAGCTTGAAGCTTGTTAATGAGATTTTGGGGAAGGCCATACAGAAGAGAATTACAGTTATCGAGTTTTGAAGTGATAAATGCGTGAACAAGTATTTCTGTGGTCTTGGAGGAGATGAATTTTCTAATTCGAGCAATGTTACGTAGATGATAGAAGGCAGATTTGCAAGCATTGTTGATTTGTGGGACCATAGACAATGTAGAGTCGAGAATAACACCAATATTTCGAGCTTGAGACGAACAATCAATTACATCGGAGCCAAAGTGGAGGACAGGAAAAGATCTTTGAGGATTGTGCTTGGAAGAGAAGATTAAGAATTCAGTCTTGTCTTTATTCAGTTTAAGTTTGTTTAAAGTCATCCAAGTATCAATGTCAGCAAGACAGTTTTCAATTAGAGTCATGGCATGATCAAGAGAAAAAGCATCATTACAAGAAAAAGGTATGTACAGTTGTGTATCATCACCATACAGGTGGAAAGACATCTTATGTTTACGAAGGAGATCAGCAACAGGCGAGGTGTAAAGCAGATACAATATTGGACCAAGAACAGAACCCTGAGGTACACCACAATCAAGCTGGAGAAATTCAGATGAGGAACCATCGAGAGAGACAAATTGTGTACGATTAGAGAGGTAGGATTGGAACCATGACAGAGCGCTACCACCAATTCCAAATTTTGTATTAAGACGATTAAGAAGAATTTTGTGATCTACTGTGTCAAAAGCAGCAGATAAATCAAGGAGAAGCAAGGCAACACAGGAGCGATTGTCAATAGCTTGAAGAATGTCATTTCTTACACGAAGAAGAGCAGTTTCACAACTGTGGAAAGGCTTGTAGGCGGACTGCATGGGCTCATGAAGATCATTTTCAGATAGATAAGCATTGAGTTGAATGGCAACAACTTTTTCGATTAGTTTAGATACGGTATTCATGTATTCCAAGATGGATTAAGAAGTGTTCTCCAAGAATTCAGGTGTGTGGTTTAGCAAACAATCGTTTATTATTTTTTGACAAGCATTTATTTTTTTCTCGACGAATCGACAAATCAAAGACTTTCCCTCAAAACTTTTAATATTTCTGTAGATAAGCTTAATTTATTTTAATGTTTGAGTAAATATAACATGAATAGCATATTACAACAAATATTCGTCCTTTATTTAGCTTTGTAAATAATTTTTTTTAGCAATTCGGTTATATTTAACTAACTATCGTATGTTTTTCGTTCAAGAAAGATTCGCCTCCTATCGCGGGGTCCCATCTTCAAAACAACGAAGACTTTCATTTAATAATTTTATTTCTACAGATAATTTATTTAAGTATTGAATGAAATATAAATTTACACCAAATATTCAACTGTTTATTAAGCTATTCGAGCAAGTCTGATTATAAAAATGAGCTTAAATTTGTGTTGTTGAGAGATGTTGTTGTAGAAAGACCTAGACTTTCACTTTAAAAAGCCGTAAAAAATATTCAAAAACATTTACAAACACCAATTTACTGACAAAGAAATTCGTCATTTTGCATTGCCTTTTTGCATTGCCTTTATTTTCTATTTTGTCTCAGTTGTTCTTGTCAAGTTTAACTGAATGTAAACTTCGTCTCGTTCTGTAAAAGACGTAATTATTAAAGTAAGCTTATATTTTGCTCACCCTTAACTAGTTTTCAAGTCTGTTTTTTGGTCTTGATTTGTCCTAAATTTCTAGATTTTCGATTTCAATGAAAGACATCCGAGGTAAATTTCACTAAACTTGATATTGTATTGATTATCTGTAGTTATCTTTCGTTTTTTTTAAGTAAATGAGATTTAAAGCCTAAAAATGTCGTTTTTTTGGAAAACTTTGTCGAAGAAACTTCCAAAAGCAAAACTAGCTCCTGGGGGTGGTGGTGAGTTGTGTACAAAATTCCTATGTGGGAGAGCATGTACTCGCGCAAAAAAAACAACAACAAAAAAACAATGTAGTGCATTTCGATTCGATTTTACTGCATGGTTTATATTATGGAAGAAATTATCTTCATCTCGAATAAAAAATAATTGAATATTTTTTCCCCGATCTTATTTTTACCTTTCAGTTTCATTCAAATTGTTCTCCCTGTGGCTTGCGTATCGGGAGCTCCGCTTTTAGGCAGTGCCTAAATATATATATTATTATTATAAGTCTGTCAATTGAACAGCTACAATTCTGAGACTTGCACATATGATTGTTTGACAAGTTACTCTTGGAACAATCTATCGCCATGGCAACCATGATCATGTAGACTCTGCAAAAGCTACTACAAAATTTGGATTCTAATCCTTGAATTGTCAAGTCAGGCAAAATTTCAAAAATACCTTATATTTTGAATTTTTTCATAAAAAAAGAAAGAAAAAGGTTTTGGATAACTCAAAAGACATCATCAAGTGATTGGTGTCAAACTAATACAATCATATATTGTTAGGCTAAAGCTTTAAAAACCTTGAAATATTTTTCTGCATTATAGATAATATTTCACAATTCATCTTTCTTCATCTTTCTGATTTAGCATTTACTGCATAGTTCCTAAGAGTATGGAATTCTTCAAAGCATGGTACAATGCATAATGGCACCAGACACTGTTTACACTCAAATGATGTTGATGTCTTTGTCCATTTTTCATGTCAGGGCAAACCTCATATTTTGGTTTGTGGTGTTTGTTCTCATGTTTCTCTGGGAAGTGTTATCCGACCATTCTCATGGGTAATGCGCCATTCCCTGGGCGACCTTGCTTAATTGTTGGAGCACTCCAGTCATCCAAAAGGCCATCTATAACCTGCTGTAGTAATTTCGATTCTCAGGGCATAGTTTGTTCTCTTGTTTGCTTTCTTATAGATTATATATGCATTCACTAATGCCACCTCCCTTTATGGATTGTATGGCACCATTTACAGCATTTGTGGGGGTACTGATAAGACCCCAGCATTTGATTAAGGCGATCTACACCAGCCATGCAGTGATTGTTCCTTTTTTGCCATCACCGGCTTGTCTACATCTCTATGACCACCTTGTGCACTCTTACTTCAAATGAGTTATCAAAAGTTAAATTTGTGTCTACTGTACTGAGAGACAATCGTTTTGTGTCATGCCAGGCACATGCAACAAGATTACCTATTCTCATTAATACTGGATCATCACCTTTCGTGAGTTTTAGACTCTTTGGATTAATTGCTGTAGTGGCATTCCTTTTCGATTAGCTTTCACTGTCCCACATGCACCTATATTATTCTTTTCAAGTTTTGCAAAAAGAGGTAGTGATGAATAAAATTTATCCATATGTAAACGATGCGTCCTTTGTCTTCATATCCTTCTAATAATTCCATAACAACTTGATCACCGATTGCTGCTTGTCCAGGGTTCCTTTGAAATGAAGACTTTCCAGTAAATATTGTAGAATTTAAACAATAGCCACTTTCTGATTCATTTAAAACAAAATCTTTGATTCCCCATTTCGTAGAATTAGCTGGCAGATATTGTCGAAAACCAAGTCGACTTTTAAATATAATCATGCTTTCGTCAACAGATAAACACTTCTTTGGGCTATAGATTTTCTTACTGCCATTGGCGACTTTTGTCGACTTGTAGAGGAGCGTAGGCGACTTTAGTCGACAAACAAAGCCTTGCATATTCAACCAATGATAATTAGCGTTTTATTCGGCCAATGAAATTGCCTGATAGAAGTAAATGGGAGGTTTAGTCATCTTGTTAGATAGCCATTAAATTTTTTAGCAAATTTTACGAAAGTAAAGAGTATAGTAACTGGAAAGGTGTGCAACTCCTGCTGTTTTCACAAGAAATGTTAACTTGCCTAAAATTCCTGGAGAACATACGTAATAGGTAAATTACGAGTCTTAGATGAAACGACTGAAGAAGAGTGCCATACAAGCTATTCACAACTTCAAGTCGCGTAAAAAATGAGCCAGCTCAACTAGAAACTGTGGACAGCTGTTTCGGCCTGTATTGGGCCTCGTCAGCACAGTGTATCTAGTGAGCTGGCAATCCCACAAAAAAGTAGTACTAGATAGATGAGGCAATGCGCCATCTGGGATGGGCTCGGATATCAAATAAGAACATACATAATAGGTAAATTACGAGCCTTAGATAAAACGACTGAAGAAGAGTGCCTTGTAAATTCCTGGAGTTGTTTTAACCCGACAACCACCTTTCAAGAATAACACTGTGATTGGTCCATTTACTTGGTAGGACAACTTAAACCATCTTGCTAGGTAGTTTAACTTTTCGGTGTTATATTTAAGCTAGTTTAAATTGGCATGTCCTAGTGAAAACGCTGCCTCCAACCGCCAAATCCACAACGACCACACTATCAATTATATCTCTCAAATGAAATTAAAATCTAAAATCAAAGACTGATTCTGAAATAAGTTGCGTTTCGTTTAAGCCTCTTAGCTCCTCCCATTAGCATTTATAGCTCTGGCAACGCCCTACACACTTTTTATCTCTTTGCTCAGTTATTTTAGGATTATTCCTTAGAGTCTTACGATATAAATGTTCCTCGTAATCTTTTATATACATTTAAGATATACTTATTAACTTTAGTTTCAGCTATGCTTAATTCTTAGATTTTCACTCGTAATGCTCGTCGTCAGAATATCGCACTTAGGAATTTACTTATTAATATATTCTGTCAGCCAATCACGATTTGACGATTATACCAGATTGATTATATTTATTGACACCTGTTATATAGCTGCTCATTAGTTCGGCAGAGTAGATAAGAGTTGAAGGCCAATAAAGATCTCGGTGCTTCTACCGAGATCGGACGTCCCTCAATATATTATATTTTGGTCAAGAGGCGTGACTTGTTTTTCGATCATAATATAATGGAGAGCTTTGGTTTCCATGGATCTCAAAATCGTCAGTGTTTGAATAGAATGCATAGTGAAGAAACTAAATGAAATGGCCTAATAACTGGATATCCCGGCTGTGAATTAAGGTTTCTTAAAATATTTTAGCCGTATCTAAACGAGAATCACATATCTCTGTAAATCTTATTCTTCGATCAAGAGATATTTTTAATGTCTTATTTTTCTCACATTATAAATATTTTATAAAAGCATTTGTTAAATCGACGGGAGAGTTCTTCGTTAAAGTTTATTCATTTTCATAGAACAAAGACTCAACCTTCAAAAGAAAATAACATCTTCATTCTTCAACTTTTCAAATATTTTATTAACGTAATGAAAATGTCAAATTTCTAACTCGAAGTTCATGCTTCACATTCCAATTGAAATGAAGCTACGTTCTTTGCTCGGCTACGAAAACAAAACAATTTGAAGTGTATGGAATTAAGCTGATCCTTGCAGTGTATCGTATCAACCAATTTATGCAGCTGCAAATTTAATGACTCAAACAATTCTGAGTCTTGAACGAGATTTGGACCCTGTATCCTGAAGTGTTTTGAAGTGCCTTAACTCGGCATTTGATTTCAGGTAGTTAGATCTCCATTCGTCAGGGTTTTTTTTAAGTAGGTATACACGCCAATCTGGTCTTGAATGAATCAAACTGTACTCTTCTGTATATTCTCCTGACAATTAAAATTGAATTTCTAAGCATAATAACAAAACAAAAGACACGCGTATAAATAATTGAGAAACAATCGAGAATATACTGAACATACACTATAGTAACATACTGTTAAGCTATTGTTTTTGATAACCTTCTTAAACTCGACTGGAATAATTCACGACCTATTTCTTCATGGACGTACTAGATATCACAACTTAAACCTCGACCAAGAGTCGGTCTTTGAGTCGGTCAAAACCAAGCATAAGCTACGGATGAAATGTTGGGTTTTCTTATCTTACTTTATCTACCATCACAGATACATCTTGCAGGTATGATTAGATCTGATAAGTATTAATATACTAGCTTTTAGACCCTGAAGATGAAAAGTTTTCATCGAACTTCTTGATAAATATTTAGATTTTTGTTTTCGTTTGCTTAGAGAGTTTTGCTCCAAGGAGAGTATTCATTCTCTTAACTTATTTTCGAATTATGTTATATTCAAATATGAAGAAGTAAAAAAAACGTATGACCAAGTCAACATTAGTGTTTAGAATTAGGTTTTATACCTCTGCTTGAAAGTATTTGATTATTTTGGACGATGCTGCGCAGTTGTTGGTTTGTCCGGGTTGTTAGTAAACGGTGGATCCACGGACCGCGGAACACGAGAGACACCACTAAATTAATATAAAAAAGCAAAATCGTACAAAATACAATATACACATAATAATAAATCAATAATAATTAATTATATAATACAATCAACGATAAAAAAATAGCAAACATAGCAAGGCAAAGGAAAATAGAATGTTCCAATAAATGTTTTTTTCGCTCCCACCACATTTGAACGTTCTATTCATCCACAAGAGTACAGACGCACGGGGAATGGAAATCATTTTCTTTTTTCTTTATTTATTTTCCTGTATCAATCATCTACATCTTATTGAGTTGATAAAATCGGTAAGATATCACATTAACTATGAAACAAAATAACTACATATGAATATAAAAAAACACTAAAAATATGTAAGATAATTGAAAAAAAGAAAAAAAAAACACAAATAATACCGCGAATAATTAGTTTTGCATAAAATTAAGATATAAATATCCGCCAAACGCGAAATAAATAATGATAAATAATATAAAAAATATATTCAATATTAAAAGATCCTTTACTGCCTATTTTAGGTAGGTTTCTAATTTAGACTTAAATAGAGCTAGTGTCATCGAGTTTACGGTTTCTGCGGGGAGATAAATTTTTGCATTGAAAACACCATAAAAAAACTCGAATTATGCATTAGACCGGTGATCTTCGCGAAATTATTATTATTATCATTATTTTGTTTTAACTTGCGGAGTTTCTGGCATTAGGCTTTCTGTAGAGTAGGAGGTGCTATCCTTGCCTGAGCACTGAGAATTAATAGCCTGGCACAGAAGGAACGCAGTATCATCAAATAACAAGTTTACTCTCCGCACTTGTTGATCATTGCTTTTGTACTTCATTCTGATATACGACTCTGTTCGAATTCGTTTTTGGCCTCTTGAACAAAGAAACGAACCTACGTGTCTGTTTTTTTCTGGAATGGTAAGTTTTTAGTCTACTTGGTTACTGCTAGCGTTCATTTGAGAGTATTTTTGTGAGTCATGACGAGCGTTTATTCTCTACAGAATCGCCTAGTTCGGATTCAGAAATGGAAGTCAAGTCTTTAGCGCTAGCCGTCTAAATGAATGAAAAGATATCTGAAAAAATTACTTGTACATTGTTTATTTGTATCCCAACCATGTCTTTAAATATACCCGATTACTAGTAACGAGTACAAGCTGTTACGGCACTGATTTCCCTTGAATCGGCACATAGCCATATAAGAAGGAATTGGAAATTCGTGGTGAAGCAGCTTGTCCACAATTTTATACATGGTTGAAGAAACATTCATCAATGATGAAAACATCAGCTCACAGCGGTAGCTAAAAAGAAATGCAGGATTGGCAGTAAAGAACATTTCAACTATTCCATCGGAAAGTGTCAAGCACGTTCTGAAAGAAGCTGCGGAATATGGAGAAATGGGCCTTCCCGAATTCATTACACTTACTTTAGCCCTCGCAGAAAACCAACGCGAAGAAATGATGCGAGCCATCATTAGAAAAGGCAAGTATCGGTTAATTGAAAATGGAGGTACTTAGAGGTTGCTGAGTCTACCTGGGCTCATGAGATAAACCAAGAAGAGCGGCATGGCCACATGATTAAAGTGATGGCGGCTGGAATGGACTCCAAATACAAAACCCTTCGCATGACAGCTCATCATCATCATCATTGCCATCATATTCTACAGCACCGCTACAGCACATACCCGGGACTCTTTTATCCTCGATTTGGGACAAAGCCTCTGAATATTTAACATCCTCCGGCAGCATTATCCAAGTTCCTTCTGATGATGACTCCGTTCTTAGATTTTTAGTGCAAAGTCGTTCCTCTACTACACCACACACAGTAACAATGATGGAAAATGGTGGAATGACCTGTACTTGTTTAATGTTCAAATCGAGCCCAAACCTCTGCTCACATATAGTAAGCACGGCCCAGAGAGTTCAAATGCTTACACCCTTTTGGAATGGGTGAAGAAATCAAGCCTAAACGCAAGCTTGTATGACTCAGCATGGGAAATGTCAACAAGAGAGCTGCGGGGCAAAAAGGAGGGCGGCCAAGAAGAGTCAGACAGAAAATATCCACCCCACCTGATACATCCATAAGAGCAGAATATTTGCTGAGTAAGGTGGGGAACAATCAGCCAACACAAAATCCTTCAATGCAACCCTGGCACAACAACAATCCCTTGTCGTTCTCCCTTGAGCTCTAGGGCGAGGAAGTGCACAGGGTGCCCATTCGAGTTCCGAGACCCAAAAGGTCCACCATTCACTGGACTGGTAGTTCAGTAAATGTAGTAAACATGTAGTTTTAATGCACATTAAATTTTAAATTTTGCCCACTGGAAATCAATGCTAAGTTGTTTCATTCCTTTTTCCAAATTTTTTGTAAAGAAAAAGAAATTCAATTCCGATGGTTTGGCGTTGTACGCCCTCTTTTTTTTAAACCATGATATGATATCAATAGTTTTCTAAATCGTATTCAACACGGACAAATATATTGCATCAGAATTAAAAATTAAAGTGTAGGTTACTTTTTTTCTGTGTATTTCTTTGTTTTCTTTTCTTTTCTTCAATTTAAAATTAATTGAATCTACCGAAAACATACAAATAAACATGATTTTATATCAGGATTTTAGGATACTTCACGAGACTGGTGTGTTTTCCTAATAAACATATTTAATGTGTTTTTGACATGTGCGCGATATAAACTGTCAGTCCGTATCCTTATCAGGTCTTAAACTACTCGGCTGCGCCAGAAACATATAAGGAGGTTGAAACGTGTAACAGCGATGAATTGCTTTTGTACCATGCTTAAGGAATATTCAGCTTGTTTAACTTCTTTCTAGTCAATCATGTATTTTTGCTTCACAAACACACAAAATTGAAATTAAAGACAGTGGTTCGAGTCCCGCGAGAACCCAACTTAGGGAGTTTTTTTTGATTCGCTTATAAACTCGATGTAACTAACATACACTTAACATACGCATAAAGACTCTCAGCTTAAGTCAGGGGATTTTGTATAGAATTTAATGAGTGAGGAAAGCTGCCATCTTGGAATTAAACCGAACACATATATTAAACAATTATTGGAAGAGGTAGGGGTTCTGCCAATAACACTCGCCTCTTGATGATTCCATCATAATCGATCAAATTAAATAAATAATTACTAAAAGCTCAACATTGTTCAAATAGATTAAATGATAATAATTTGAAGATAGAAACGTTATAATAAACTTGTTTTTAAAAGCTTCAAGATTATATATTTTTTTAAAACTATAGAGATAACTGCATCCGCTGACCTAAGCAGGCTCGTTTTTGCAGATAACTGCCTACAGATAACTGTCAACCGCTGAAAAAATTGCTGCCACATGCTCATAACTAGACTTTTTTAAAGTTACTTAGCAATGGAGATTTAGATAGTGAGTACTATGTATAATAGTTCAAATGTTTGGATGCACGAGCTAATAAATCATTTTTTTAAAGCCAGGAAAAGATTAGTTTCCGAGTTCAAAATTTACTGATGACTTCCTTGATCATGACGGACTCATTTACACACTTCAACTCCCTTAATTAAAGGTTTCTGACTACTCGTTCTTAAAATACCTGATAGTCACTTCTGTCATAGGGTTGGCCTGGCATCAGTGTCTAAACATCCACAATGACCATGGCCAATAGTGAAGTAAAAAATAAAAAACTTCAAAACTACAAACACTTTGGAATTCTATGGACTTTCACAGGAACACATGAATATTCTGCAAACAATGATCGAGGCTATAACTCTGTGTAAATGAGTGTATAATCAAGGAACAGGGGGTAATTTGGAACTCGAAACTGGTCTATTCTGTATGGAGTTTGATAAGCAAGAAAATGTGTATCAAAACTCCTAATTTTCATATCTGAATATCCCGGAGTTACCCACTTCAACTCACTTAAAGGTTTTTAACTAGAATCATTCTTAAAATATACCTGAAACTCACTCGTGTTGGTATTTAAACTACACTATAATACTATACTTTCAGCAGCCGATTGTCGTCTAAAAAACTTCGACCCATATCCAGAGCAGGGTAAAGCCCTTGTGAACCATGTGATTGATGAACTAACCCTACCCACTGATCAGATGTGTCGGATCAAGTGTTACCTTAACAATGACTGCGTGTCGTACAACCTTGGTCGTTCACCTACACCTGGAATGATGGTCTGTCAACTGAACGACGCTGATCGTTACCAATACCCAGAGGATTACCAGGAAATACCAGGATACTCATACAGGGGAACAGAGGTATTTCATTTTGGAAACATATGAATATAACGCGCGCGCTGATTGGTTAGCTACCGTGTTTATATTAGAGAGCAAAGACACCTTCGCGTAAACTCGTTTATATATTTTTATAAAAGCAATATAAACGGCTGCTTATATGGTTCTGTATTGTGATACAAACACTCTGGAAGCTGTAGATCGCTCTAAATTAATCAAAAAAAGTTCAAAAATAGAATAATCCAAAATCTAACCAACAGGGCTTAAGCTAGGGATACTACTTTTCAAATGTCAACTAGGATTTCTTAACTTTACTTCCCATTTTAATGATGTTTTTATGGACCGTTATACATTTTCGTGCAATATGACACCACAGAAGCCTAGCTTGCGCTAAGCGTGACGTGCCGTGACCGTGAGGCATTCTAGGATTTCAATTATTGGCTGTTTTTTCCTCCCTCAATATGGTTAGTTTGCTAGTGCCGTGTTCTTGGTATCAACGTGTACGCACCCTGTTTCGTGTTATTTGATTCGGATGGAAAGAAAATTCACGAGCAATGTGATTGGTCTGGCTTATATCTTTCCGTGTCACGACCGTCATGCTCTAATATATTTCACAGTAATGATAAAAAGGTAAATTATACACCGTGAAAAGATGAAAAAACTTACTGACGTTTCGGAGGCTAGTCCTTCGTCGGAGTATACTTACTTTGGTAACACATTGAACTCACAAAATGATTTTTTTTCTCAAAATAACCTTTTTTAAGGAGCAAACTCATCCTGTTATTGTATTATACCGGAAAACACGCTGAGTATTTTGCTGTTGAATGTTGTTGTTAACAGAACCACTGTGTAAGCAGTCCTTGCTCACAAAATGCGACTTGTCAGTCTGGTTTCGGAATCAAGCAGTATAGATGTATTTGTCCAAAGGGATTTATTGGGCAATACTGTGAAATTGGTAAGACAAGCTGCAAATTAAAACTCAAAATATTTATAATATAATTTTTGCCGTTCGTAAAATGTTGTGGGGTTCCTTGAAGACAAAAAAGTACAAAGGTAGCACTTTTAAACAAACCTGTGGCCCTCTAATTGTAATTTAGGATTTTATTTTTGTGGAGGGAAAAAAAAGCCGGAGAAATCGGTGAACCCGCAGAAAAACCCCTCTGAGCACTGGAATAAGCCAACAAACAAGTCTACTCGCATACAACACGGAGCCTGCCGGGACACGAATTCGAGTGGCATTTTAAAGGCGAGCGCTCTCACCTCTATGCAACCGGTGCTTAGTAACCAAGACATTTCCCAGACTCGTTAACTGAGGGTTTTATCTCATTTCAGTGTCAATTATTCACAAATAGCAACGGTTTGAATGCACAACTTTAAAAACAAACACAAACAGCGTGAAATCTAAATAATGATTCGTCTCAATTTTAAAAAACTGGACTGTACTTGTGGACTTTTGCTGCAGCACTTGACGATTTAGGAAACGAAGCCACATTATTCATCTCATGGGATAACTTTCTCCCGCCCCTTCGTTAAAAACGTACTAATCCTAAAGTCAAAGACGTAATGCCCTGCCATCGAAAGATGATGCAAAATATTTTTTCCCCTTAAAATACTAGATATAGATGAATGTCTAACGACCTGTTCGCCCTATGGTGTTTGGCATTAATACAATCGGCTCGTTTAACTGTTCCTCCTGCATCGATGGTTACGAAGGCAACGGATTCAAGTGTACAGGTTTGTTGAAGCCCGCAAAGTCAAAAAAAGCATTTAATATATTCATTGAAATAATCATTATTGCCATTATTGTTGACCCTGTCCCGTGATGTTCGATGTCTCGTTTGCCGATGACTAGCATTTTAACAACCGTCAATCAAAGTACTACTGAAATAAAGAATCCTTTTTTTTAGGGAAATTTGAACTGAATTAAAGGTTTAAGAGAAATAGAGGATAGAGATTTTTAATTCGGTCTAAAAGCTCTCTCATTCTCCCTCTTCCTTTTTATTTCAATGATAATGGAAGACGTAAATAAAATTACAGAAAAAAAATTATTGGTCAGTAAAACATCCTGTATAAAACATCATTCTGTCTTACTCAGGATTTAAAGTAATGCTGTTGCAAATTTGTTTTTCCATAGTAATTACTATTTCGATTTCCATGTGATGGGGAGATAAACTCGAATCCTCCTTACCTTTTTTATTAAGCTGTTCGATCGATAACTAAATGTAACAAAGTTATTATTTATTTAGACATAGATGAATGCTCTACAAAAGTTGATAACTGTTCATCGGTGGCAGCTTGTTCTAACACCCCTGGCTCGTTCGAGTGCCTGTGCCCTCCTGGGTATCAAGGAGATGGAGTTCGTTGTACCGGTAGGACTAGCCATCCATCCATCCATCCATCCATCCATCCATCCATCCATCCATCCATCCATACCATCCATCCATCCATCCATCCATCCATCCATCCATCCATCCATCCATCCATCCATCCACCATCCATCCATCCATCCATCCATCAGCCATCCATCCATCCATCCATGTACCAATTCCTTTCATTCGTGTTTATCCTATAGATATAAACGAGTGTTTGAAAAAGACATCACATTGTTCAGTAAACTCAAAACTGTACTAACTTCAATGGTTCCTATCTTTGCACGTGTTTGCCTGGCTTCATCGGTGATGGCAAGATTTGCAAAGGTTCGTAGTTTTGTTTATCATGTGTATTTGGGTAATATGCAGTGGAGGTGGAAACTAAAAATTGTGGGGGAGCACTGAGATTATATTAACGCTATGTGATATGACAATGCTTTGTTTGCTCGCAGACGCATGCGACGTAAAACAATGACTAAGAACCAATATTTTAGGGGGGCTCGGCCCCCACGAAAAAGTTTGTTTTTGGTAATATGTTTGTTTACCATTTGTGCTTCCGTAATATGTTTCGTTTTACCATTTGTATTTGGGTATATGTTTTGTTTACCATTTGTATTTGGGTAATAGTTTTGTTACCATTTGTATTTGGGTAATATGTTTTGTTTACTATTGTATTTGGGTAATATGTTTTGTTTTAACCTTTGTATTTGGGTAATATTTTTGTTTATATTTGTATTGGGTAATTGTTTTTGTTTACTATTTTGTGGGGGTAGTTTGGGTAATATGTCTGTTTTACCATGTGTATTTGGGGTAATATGTTTTGGGTTTCTTACTATTTGATTTGGGTAATATGTTTCTGTTTTACCATTTGTATTTGGGTAATATGTCTGTTTTACTATTTGTATTTGGGTAATGTTTATGTTACCATTTGTATTTGGTAGGTTTTCTGTTTACTATTTATTATTTTGGTTCATATGGACAACAAACTTTTGTTTACTATTTGTATTTGGGTACTATGTTCTGTTTTCCATTTGTATTTGGGTAATATGTTTGTTTACTATTTGTAATATGTCTGTTTATTTGGTAATGTTTTTGGGTTACTATTTTTATTTGTTTGTCTGTTTACTATTTGTATTTGGGTATATGTTTTTGTTTACTATTTTGTTATTGGGGTAATTACTATAATCATTTGTATTTGGGTAATATGTTCTGTTTACTATTGGGGGGGGGGGGGAGGGGGATTTTCAGAGAACACATCCTAAAAAAATAAAAAAAAAAAAATAAATCACAATGGTTTAAAATGGGCACATTACATACGAAAGGCATTAGGTCTACTTATAAGGTTTGGAGAACACTGGAATGCGAAAAGTGCTGGAAGACTATCCTACTAGTGAGGATATTAACATACATAATATTCTGAAGTGCGATACTTGAGTATTTTATTTGCAACTCTATAGGAAATGGACCTGGACTCAAATTCCTCCTGGTCAGACCCTGGCATGGTTTTAAAAACCAAGCTTTTTGTCCACATTACAATTCTGGTAGATATTGGATAGATCTGAAATAGCAGCAAAGCCATCTCTTGTACTGTGACGACTGGAGACACCAAAATGGTGGTCTGGACACTTGTCTGGTCCTACACTTTATCACTAATTAGCTAGGTTACTTCATCCACCATGCCATGCGTTACCCCCGGACCCAAAAATCTAGGGTAACGCAATACTTCTGATACTGCCCCGCAAAACGAAACCGATTACAATGCTATCGATTTCTTGCTTTGGTCATCAATTGGCAGTGATTTCATGGTGAAGTCTAATATCAATAACTGGATCACTGTGATCCCTCTGGACTGGCAGCTTTGTCACGAAAGAGCTGGAAGTATTAGATGCAATGTTATCAAGAATGTCGCTTTTGCTCCGCCTCTCCGGATACATTCGCTGTGATGCTCATAATAATTGTTATTTACAAGCAGTTAAGGATGTTTATGTATTTGATACTAGTATTAAGGTTGGCTTATCCATTACACAGTCCTTGGGGATAATAAGAGATTCTCACGTAGAAAATGTCCCTAATCCACCAGTAAACCTTTTATTTTTCGACAGCCCTAAAGGGCATTTCACCTCCCCTCTACAATAATGCTTAAAATGGTGCTAAATAACTATTAAAAGAAAGCGTGCAAAGTTAGTCTTTATGAAGAGTCAATGGCTCCATCATGTAAACGTCCCCCCCCCCCCATTGAATTTATCGCCCCTTATCAAGCTTTTGATTCGCTGGCAAAACCGCAAACACAACGCAAAAAGCGTTTCAACCGAAGGCTACAAGGCTAAATTTAAATAATTGTATCCCTTCTTCCTCGATGTTCCTGCTTTTTGTGGCCAAAAAATTCATTGCCTGAGACTTGAGGCGGAATTTTTGAAGTGATGGTTTGTCGGAACACGACGCTGGTTATGCAGCCTTGTAAACTTATTTTTCGAATTCGTAAAATGTCGCGGTTTTTTAGTGACCAAAATAGTAGACTGAGTTTCGGGTCGTTAGTCCTTACGTCGGATAGTAGAGAAAGTAGAAATGATGGGAGGATGGTATATAGTGGTCAAATTTCCTACCAGCTCGTCGTATCCAATGTTGTAGAAAACCATTTTGTTAAAGGAGGTGGAACCCAAAGAGCTCACCTTGTCAGGTCGACAACAGCAAAGGCCCCATTCGCAATACTCGTGAAAATAGTAGTTAAAACTTCAAGGCAACACATTCAATTGTGGTGTTTCTACCGCCGCGATGTCTTCTTCAAACATTTTTGGATTGATCTTTCAAGCGGGGTCATAATTTTTTTTCTGCCCAAGACTTCCATCCCACAACTTTAAGCCAGGCTCGCAATGGTATATTGCTTAGGTGATAAGCATTTTCTGAAAAATTTTCAGAAAAATTCGGACTGGGGCTGATGATAAAAAGCCAAAACGAAAAATTACACTTGTTGATTTTCGGCCGTACCTAGGCTAAACATTTAAAAAAAATCTAGAAGTCATATACCTGTTAGAATCAGGATTTAAAGATTAAGACAAATGAGACAAAAAACAGAATTGAAAACTGGCTAAAGGGGAACCAGTCAATATAATGTACGCGGCTCTTTACCGACCGAGACACGTGCAAGTCTTCATTCATTATTAAACTTGACAAGGACAATTGAGAACACAATTCTAAAATCTGCAAAGGCAATGCAAAAAGCCAATGCAAAATGGATAAATTGGTCTTTGTCAGTACATTGGCGTTTGTACTTGTTTTGAATATTTTTTACGGCTTTTTAAAGTTAAGTCGAGGTCTATAGCAAAACATCTCTCACAACACAAAGTTAAACTCATTTTTTAATCAATACTTGCTTGACGCTTATAGAAGCCTCTCTATACATACTTGTCGTACTATTTATGATTTCCTTCAAGGAATTAAATCAATTATCTGGAGAAAGATCTCTTAGCTTGTTTTAATAATCACAAAAAGGAATATTATATTAGACACTATTGATATTACAGCCTGGCTTATGTGGTCGTGTATAATTTTAAGACTGACTTACTCTAGATCTCCCATTCCGATTACTTGGAGATTAAGCCGAAACATTAAAATAAAGTGAATAACTAGATCGATAATCAGATGACATAAACATAAACTAAAGATAAGTCCTTACATATTGGATATAACAATAATTGCCATGGACCCCGCTTATAGGAGGCGAACAAAGCTGCATTTCTCTTGACCGAAAACTACGATAGGTTTTAAAAAAACACGAATTGTTTTTAATATTTACAAGCTAATAAATACTTAATATGTAAAAATATGGCTCTTCTGTGTTATATTTCCATCGGACATTAAATAAATGAACTTATCTACAGAAATATGAAAAGTCTCGAGATAAAGTCTTGCTTTGTCGATTCGTAGAGAAAAAATGCTTATCAAAAATAATATAATACGATTGTTTGCTGATCAGACACACACTGAACTCGTGAAGTAAGCTCTTCTTGATCCATCTTTTACACATGAAGTTTTTTTTAATGCTTTTTGTCTATACCTTTGTCCTAAAGCGAATTGTTGCTGTGAATTTGAGAGTCATTTTGTGAGTAGTTTTGCTATTGACATCAAGCTGGATTCCTGTTTGTGTACACGGGACGGAAGTGACGTCCCAGCCTATGGAAAATCAACTCGATGGTTTAACCCTTGGTGCTTTAATCCCCCACAAAAATATTCAAGCAAAGAATTTTGAGCCACGAAAAAAAACGCGCAATGTTTCCCTTCATTTAAAGAAATAATCGCAAATGCCACAAACATATTTAATGTAACGCGGTTGTTACAAAAGATGAACACAATTCAAAAAAAGATAAAAATCGATAAAAAAAATCTGCAACATAACTCCCTGCAACACCCCCTCAATTACTTCGATGGTCCGTCCCTTAGCTTTCTTTCCATTCCTATCCTACTACATATCATCTTTAAGTTCCAGTGTGCTCGCTGTTACGCCGGTATAACTTCTAATGGAAGCCGCTCCCTCAGTAATCTTACCTGGTATGACAAGATCCTCTGGCATATGCAGACTCGTATTCTAAGATTGGCACATTATTTGGTAGGATTATGAAATTTAATCGCACAAATCCACTCCTTTAAATATTGTACTGACCGCGTACCGCGGTTTCAGTCGTCGGCTGGTTCGCACTTAGCCGTACGCGTCACTAAAGCCTCGAGATGTTGTAGAACTAAGGCTCTTACACAGAGTTTTTCTAAAGAGCGTGATTATCAAAATATTAATGCCCATGGATGTTCAGTCATAGTGTTCCTGTCTTTGGGTCTTGCTATAACGCGTTTTTGTCCACGAAACAGTTGCCAAGCTGTAGAAGCATTCCAAATTCTCCAAGACAAAACTGCCTCGTGCTGGCGCTGGTTTGCTTAAAAGACAGCTAACAGTTTGGTTTAGTAGTTCTAGTAATGAATGTATGAACAAGCGTAAACAACCCACAACTTGTTATAAGCGTTTTGGATTTCGAGACTTGCAGTGACGTTTACGTGAGTAAGTCTGACTTCCCCTCTTAAGCTTTGACCTTAGTATTTATAGCTGTCACTTTGGTTTTAGCATTTTTCGTATTTATTGAAAGCAGAACCAAGAAGAAACATTGCGCCTTGACTGAATGTTATCCCATTTCACATCCGTGTCAACAACCAAAACAAAAATTTAAATTAAACTACCAAGCGCATAGAATTTATCTTATTTATACAGTTACCTATAGGTGAACAATGCATCTTATTCATTATATCAGTCCGAGGTATTGTTTTAGTATTTGTATGTAAATGTTTCTAATGTTCGTAATTATACGCTCAGCTAAGCTTTTTCATATGCAATGTTGGCCCTCAGTTGTTTGTTTTAGCATCGGCCTTTCGGGCGGGAGGTCGACCCCGG
>WHPX01001378.1:0-95304 GCA_011057435.1 Actinia equina
TAGACCCAAATACAAATGCCCACAGGGGCCTTTGCATTGATTATTGTTGAATGATGACAAAGCACCAAAATTCAGTTTGTTTGGGACTAGAAGTACGCTTTTTAGTATTAGAATCAATTCAATGGATTCAAATTCTTTTATGATTAGCATTGATGGTTGCAAATTAAGGTAAACTATGATGATTAACAACCAAACACTCACGTCATAAACTGGATCTTCAACTGCTTTGTTCCTGGTGACTCTTGAAATTTAAAAAAAATAATGAAGAAAAATGAAAGGATCATTCTTCGTTTACACCTGACGTCATAGTCGCCATCTTGGTTGAATTTAACCAAATAATTGTCAATCAATTATTTTTGTTGCATCATCCAACATGGCCGCCGTGTCTTTTGTTATTTCACTCTATGGGGATGATTGAAAACCAGCAATAGAACATTTTGTAATGGACAAAATTCCCTTGGGCGTATTGTTTGCCAACTTAATGTCACTTGTCATTCCCTTGAGAACTGATAAGATTATTTGTCTGAGTTCTATTCATATTCATTTGTCATATCATGTGCAACCATTAAACAAAGAAATGATATTCTAGGGAATGACATGTAGTCTGTGATGGGAAAACATTATATTCACCATTTTCCATATATGGGTTCACTGGCCAAACACAAAGCGTTCAAGCGAGGCGCCAAGGTACTTTCAAAGAATTATTCAAATTTGAACCTTGCAACCTCGACTGAATGTATGCTTTGTGTTTGACCAGTGAACCGATGTATGGAAAATGGAGAATCAGAGGCATATTACTGACATAGATAGCAATGTGGTTAAATTCAACTAATCACCTTTTTGTATTGGTATTTCCGGTTTGCTCTTTCAAGAGACATTATATGCAAAGGAAACGAAAAAAATGTGTTAGAATTTCTGTCTAAGTTATTGTTAAATGATGCGATCTAACTGCAATTTTATGTTTAATAATTTCGTTTGATAGAGCTACTAACAAATAAATAAAATATAATAACTTATATAAGTAAGGATAATCATAAAAGAAGAAAAAGATCTAGAATATACCTGTCCTTTTAATGTTCCTCCATATGTAAAGAAGCAAGAGGACGTTAACTACCAAAGACACCGCTAGGAAAGCTGCACAGACAGCTAATGCAGTGGAGCCTTGAGTAAAAAAGAAAAATGCTTTACATGAATTAATAATCTATTAGCATAAAACGTATACAACGTTGTCACCCGGCAAAGAAAAAAAACTTAGGGTAAAACAAAGAGGATATGATCCAAAAATAATAAGGGTGAGATACAAAACAAAGAAAATCTTCAACAATACGTCAAAAATTGTCAATTCTCTTTTGTCTTGAGTGTAAAGAAATCGTCTCTTTAATGAATTTGTTTTAGGAAAAATAATATTACTTACTGCATTTTTCTTGTTCGTCTGATTTATTCCTCGATTGCTCGCCTGTAAATTAATTTTAAAAAACTCTTAAATAAACATAAAGATTTTTTAAAATTTCCTTTTACTTTTTTAATTTATACATTTTAAAAATAATTATGGACTATGAGGCTGAGTAGTAAAAATGACGATTTGTTTACTCATTGATAATTGATAACTAGTGTTATGATATTAATAAATGAATTATATCAAATTATCACGAAGCATTACGTACTCCACTTTGTTTTTTACCACTGCAACTTTTTGTTTAGTCCTCGACCCCGAATGGGCTATTGACTCATAGGCCATGAGGGCGAGAAGACTACGATAGCAGAATTAGAGTTACACCCTGTTGCCTTCAAACAATTGTTTTAAGTCGAGGCATTTGGATCAATACAATGAAATGTATAAAAACTGACCCAAAAGTAACCATTGTCTGAAGGCAATAGGGTTTAACTCCGATATCTGCTATTGTTTTAGTCAAATCCAACTAGTCGCTCAAATATATAGATGCAAACAAGTTTTCAATTGGAGTTAAATTCAATGTCTTGGTTTTCAAAGCCGGCCGCACTTTTCGCTAAGAGTAGGATATAACTTATAGCCTAGTAGTAGCTTGTTCTATCTCGTACGAAGCATCTTGCCCAGTCTTTCGATTTCCGAGTTCAATGTACGTGTTCTCATTATTTCAATTAACCAAATGTAGAATAAAGTAAAATCCCTCCCATGTCAATACCTCACTTACCAATACCTGTAGTAGTTGCTTGGGTTGCTGTAACAGTCGATGGTGAAATATACGCTTCTTTACCCTTGTCATCTCCTTTTTCGCTTTCTCCAAACTCGTTCGTTGCCGTGACAATAAACCAGTATGTCTGACCAGGCTCCAGATCCTTCACGTGTATAGCATACGTCAAGTTGGACAAGTCACGTACGACATGTATACTTGTCCAGGGTTTTTCTACACCCTGTTTCTGGTAGATGGTATATTGTTTTATTTCGCCGCCATTTTCATCAGGTTTTGTCCAATACAATGTTATAGTAGCTTTACTCTTGCTAAGATGAAGACTGGGCAAAGGTGGTGGACCTAAATGATGAAAGCACAAAATACCTGACTTTTATGTAAGGATCATATAATAAACGCGCAAGTGTTCTGTCGGATACAGAGTCCCGTGCAACAGACCCCTTGCATGTGACATGAAAGCATCTCAATCTGGGGGACTAATACAAAAGAATTCCAATCTTCTGAGAATAAGAGCCTATTGTTTTCTCCCTCAGATTGAGCTGCATTCCAAAGTGCTGCAAGGGGTCTATAGATAGAAAGCCATAAGGACGGAGCCCGAGAGGGATCCCATAGGACACTAGCGTTCATTAGCTTAGAATATGAGCACACCCACGAGACCGATTATGAATGAATTTGTTTGTCACTTTGATCGCTCCTCACGCGGGGAATATGAACTTTGAATAGCAGTAATGATGCGACATATTTTATAAGCTTTGGAATAACAGAAGTTAAAATAAGATTTACATAGTCAGTTGTCAAACATGACTGAAGAGACACAAGGGCGTAAGGTTTCTCTCAAGTTCAGTATAACTTCAGGACTGAATTGTAAGTGCACTATTCAATAATGTACAAAGTCTGATACAATTTTAACATTTCGAATTATAGTTTGACTATAGATGTAAGAGCGAAGGTGAAAGACAACCAGTTCAAGAATGAAGTAAGTGAATATTTCCATTTGTCTTCTTATCGAATGCCATGTGGACATTGCCGGTAAGAAACCTTAGCTTAAGTAATACGTCAAAGAATGCGAATTACTGTTTGAATGCAAAGACAAACCGTTGTCCAGAATCAACTTAAAGAAATGCCGTCAAAAGTTTACATTTCGACCCTTACGTATAAACGAGACAATGCAATGGACGACGCTTCTCAAAGGTATCGGCCGTATCTTTTTCTCGATGGAATTTGTGGCATTCCTGCGATACACTTGAGTTAATTATGTTAGTTTATGTTTTGTATGTGTGACATGCGCAGCAGACTTTGGCGACGGCCATCTTGGATTAAACATGTGCTTTTCCAAAAAGGAGACTTATCTTACTTGATTTCCTATTTAAGGTGGTTGGACCCCCTCACGCTTGACCGCTACCTTCCACTTTGGACGCTTGGCTGCTTTCCGATTTACTCCCGAAGTATGGTTCTTTATCTAAACTCAAAAGTCTTGCTCGCTTCTTTCTAAAGGTTTTAATTTGAGGCATATTGGCCGATTCTATTCACTCACACTGACAAAGTACATCATGACAAACGTCCCACGTTTGAATAAAAAAAACAACTGTTTGTTACCAAACTTCGGGAGTAAATCGGAAAGCAGCCAAGCGAGATGAGACCGTGCATGGTGCGAAATAATTTGGTGTTATGATCATTAGCAAACAATAGAATTCCCAGAGCATCAAATCGTTGGGAAACGATCAATGTTTTCTGCATTTCTCGTTCGCTTTAGATCGCTTTAAATGAGTTCAATAGTCTTGCAATTTTGTGTAATATTAGTTTAAGTTCAAATTTGTATCCTGACGTAATTTTGAGAGAAATGATCAGCGAATTTTAGAATAATGGAAGATCTAGTAAGATTGACTAGAAAACTGCGATGAAAAGTGCGCATCAATGTTTACCCCGTCTTCTGCACTATACGTTTTCACAAAATCGCATAAGTCGATTACCTTCAAAATGTTCCTTTTAAAACTAGATACAGAGTAAAACTAAATGAGCAATGACTTTTGTGAATTTATAGCTCTGAAATATTAATTTCGGCCGTATGAAATCCATTGTTTAGTTTTGAAGTAGATTATGCACTATATTTAAATAATCTCAAATATCTCATTATTAGCTAGATAGATTTTTTAAAAAAATCCCCACAAATGGAGGCATCCAGTATATAATTATGTGGTACGAAGCATTTTAGTGTTGAACGCTCTGCAAGGCTAAATTTATTTTCTAAACGAAAACAAATATTTCATCATAATCACGTGTTATGACGTCCGATCTCACTAAAAATTGCATCAAATATTAATTCAATCTTTATGTGACTTATGTGCAAAAAATATTTGCAATCGGATAAAAGACGTTTATGCACTAGCGTTCCAAAAGTGGAAGGTAGCGGTCAAGCGTGAGGGGGTCGAGCCACCTTAATCCTATTTAATACACTATAATTTCTTTTGCATTTCATGCTAGCTTATCATTCAAGACACTTTTAAGAATTAAAGGGTCAATTCATTCCTCGTATGAGTTATCTGAGAACGTGTGAAAGCATCCATGCGCGTTGAATTTTTCTAAATATTGGGCCAAATATCGTAAAAAATGAAATCGCTAACCACGAAAAGTATCTGTTTGTTTCTTTTGATTTGTAAAGCACAAAACCCAAGCAAATAAGCTTACTGGCTATCTAAATGTACTTTGGAAGTAATGAATGCTAAATGCCCGAAACATGGCATGAACACGGCGCGGACACGGTAACGCCAAGGCCACGACATGGACAGACCGATCGCATTGCGCGCGATAAAAATCCCCCAATCAAAACTCTAGAAAACATCGCGGTCACGTCAAGGCTCGTATACGGCACTGACTTTTCACAAACTGCTCTAGTACAAAATAGCACCAACGAAACAATTGAAAACAAAATAAATAGATGTTTTTAGTGGTATTTAGTTTTTGTGCTATTTAAAGGATATATGGTTTGCACTCTATGAAATCAATTTCTGACGTAAGAGCCGTGTGGGATGGGCTGGGAAATCATATAAGAACATGCGTCACAGGTAAATTACGAGCCTTGTATGACGTACTACAGCATCCTATAGATGTCAGTACTGCTGTTCAATGCGTGAACTCGACGCAATAACTCTCTAAGGAATAAGGTAGAAGTGTATGAGTTAAATGATGCCTCCGAACTCTTGTAATCTTGGTCAAGAAATCATGTAAACTAACTAAGTGATGTATTTTCAATGGATGCATAAATTCTTACCTCTTTTCTTTGTGGTAAAGATGACGATCGATGCTTTTCCATAACCAACAACATTCCTTGTGTATACCCTGACTTCAAACCTTGTATTCTTAGTCAGACCAGTGAACTCGTGTGCCGTGCTTCGTGTTACATTCTTTTCTTGTGGTGGGTTTGTGTTGATTTGTACTTTGTAATCAATAACATGACTTCCACCATCATAACCAGGTTTGGTCCACCTTACATTCACTGATGATGCTTGGATATCCTGGTCTAGTATCGTGACATTAGGGACACCTGGTGGGACTGAAGGGTATCTATTGTGCATTATTACGATGGGAAGTTCACTATCTTTAATAAGCCATTTGAAGGAAATAATCACATGACTGTTTCTGGATGGCGAAAAAATTTGGACTTCCTTTATTTAAATAACTTTTGCTGGATTACTAATGTCGTATCCAAAACCTTTTCAAACAAATTTTTTTTCCTTATAAGATACTTTCGATTTCAAGATACGAGGCATTTTACGGCTTGTTTGCCATCCAGCAGAGTCTTTCCCAAAGGAACTTAAGGGCCGAATTGATTCGCTATCAAAGTGATATCAAGCTTCAGCGGAAAAAAATCACAACAAAACTAAACTCAATTAACCACTCCCCCCCCTCCCCCTAAAATTTTGGCTGGATCCGCCCTTGGATATATCAATACGTCGGTCGAAATAAAGCGGATCTGAGCCGTACTAATATTATAACGAATTCATTTAAATACAGCGTACTTACACAGCTGAGCCACAATGATAACATGTTCAACACTGCCAGCGACGTTTGTTGCTTTACATTTATACGATCCATAGTCTGCCCCATCTTTCGTTGTTATCACTACTTGACTAACTTTAGCAATAGATGTGACACTAGTTGTTATTTGCTGACCACTGGGCTTGTACCACGTGATATCTGGTGTGGGTATTCCATCACTGACAATACACTTGAGGGTCACCTGTCTGCCATTCCAGGAAGTACTATAACTGCTAGAAAGCTCTTTTGAAATCGTCGGCTTGTCTAAGAAAATACGTAAAGAATAAATTGAGAATTCAAAATACATAATTTTAAAAGCGAAACATTTTTCTTTTCTGACAAGCTATCAATTCCGTTGTGGAATTTAATATAGAACTGACGTGAAGAATATTCGTTAATGCGACCGTTAATGGACAGAACCAAATTAAAACAAGCTAATGCATTGCTGTGCATTGGAGTACGATTTAAAGAATCATCTTATTGATGTGCTCAGTCCTGTTGCCGTAAACAACATTTTTGGTTACTAATTGGTTACTTTACGTGAACACTTTAATAGAGCAACGATATCCGTCATTCTTGAATGCTTTTTGACAAGAATGATGTGTATATTTCATAAAACTAAGATAAAATATATATAAAGTGAGGAAAATTCAGTTTCAGGAGTTTTGCAACTTTTGCCCTTTTGCAAATTCTAGACATTATAATATCATCTTTTTTCTCATTATTCCATATACTCACAGTAGACTGTTACACTTGTCCTTGAAGTGGTTGCATCTTCGTTTGGATTGTTCTTGGCCTGGCACTCATATACTCCAGCATGGTATCGTTTAATGTTGTCTATCTGCAGTACAGCACTTCCTGATCCTTGGCTCATGGTAATAATACTTCCATCTGTGATATTCGCCCACGTGACGTTCGGTGTTGGTGGACCAATAGCTGTGCAGTTTATTTTTAAATTCTGTCCCTCGATAATCTGGTATGTGTTGTTTGGGTGGCTTGGTAAGAATGTAGGACGTACTGAAACATAGAAGATGAAATATAGAAGTATTAAATTTATAAAAGAAGTTTGTTCATTTTTATATTTCGTTCTTGCTTGTTATACTTGCTTATAACCTATATTTAAATTGATAATAAAAATAAATATTTTTGACCTGATTTACTGATAGCAAATTGTAGTCACGTGAGCCGTTATTTTCTTGCAATGAACTTTGATTTGAAACGGTATGATGATCATAATCAAGCTGATTCGTAAAGGAATAATAATAAAAGAAGATCACGTGACCTTCTGCTAGTAAGTTTCCCATTATTATATCTGTAGCAAATGTGATGAGTTAGAGTCATACGAGATCCTTTAAGGGCAATATAATGCCTATTGAAAATGCGTCTTGAAAATACTATAATCTGTTGGTTGCCGTGAATAAACTATACGGCCTTAACCCTACATATTTCCAAATAGACATTAGAAAAAAAGAGCGATAAGCATACCTCATGTGACTATCAATATTGTATAACACGTCCGGCTAAATATATATATTAGAATGATCTTCATTTACCCGTGAAATAAAGTGTACAAATTAGAGTGTGATAATCACTAAAATAAAATAGAAAACAGTGGAAGTAAAGTATGTAAAGCGCGTTTCACGGGTTAATAAAACCACCCAATCAACCATCCTTGTTGAACAGTATTGTGAGACACTACTATGATTGTTCTAGTTATCAATTTTGTATATAGTTAACGTATTAACATACTTGATAAGTCAATTTCTTTTTAATTCTGTCACTGATATTTGAATGCCGAATTAGCGACCAATACAGTAGATCCACTTTTCCCTCCAGACTCAGTGAACACAATTTTTTTGATTGGATTTCCTGTGTCCACAGGGATCCCAATCAAAACACTCGTCTTTACTGAGTCTGGAGGGGACTTGGTTTTTCTTTACTTTAATCTTTAAAGCTGATCCAGGCTTAAGGCAAAAAGACAGAACGCACCTGAGGAACTAAATGTTTTGTTCAATATATGCAAATGGTGGTTTAAAACTGAAAAAAATATACCTGTCACGACGAGTTCCACTTGGTGTTCAATAGGGTTTCCTGCTTTAAGCACTAGTCTACATTGATATATCCCGTTATCAGCAGTAGTCACATCAGTAATGACCAGAGTAGCAGTGGACTCTCTGCTTACTCGAACAGGGTTCAGTAATCTTGGTGGACATGTTGCATTGTCGATGACAAAACTCCAGTTGTTGTACTTGAAGTCACTACCGATTCTCTTTTCATTACCTTCTTTGTCAATAAAATTCCATACTGGTGAATTTGCTTGGAACATGTTCCATCTATCATCCACATGATAGTTCCACACAAACCTGGCTGTTCCTCTACTAGACACGTACAATACACTGGGAGGGAACTGAGTGAAGCGAGCTGTTGTGTCTACAAAACAGCAACTTTCATTTAATATTGTTACCTGATAATGAAAATGAACTTATGTCTCTCAGATTTGAATCATTCAAAAGAAATTCGTTCTTCGTTTTATTAAGTAATATTTCAAAGCCGACAATGAGGACTGGACGGGATTTCAAGTCAAAGCAATTAGTTCCCGTCTAATTGCGCGGACTTGAAATCCCGTCCAGTCCGATATTGGAGGCTTTGAAATGACTTCTCATCTCATTAATTATTCGACTTGGAGTAACTGGAACAAAATTAATTCAGTCCTAGGCCTGAATTAATTTTGTTCCAGTTACTCCAGACTGAATGCATTCCTTTCACAGCACTTTACCAGGTTTCAAGTAACATCATGTGACCCAAAAATAGCCCATTGATTGGCTGGTTTACTCAGTATGAGAAGGCAAAATAAAGCTGGTTATATTATCTCCATATAATATGCTGACATAATATGCCGGGCTGAACTTATCATCAGTCGACACAACTTTTGTCGTTTACAAATGTAGACATTGCAGTGTGTGACTGCCTTGAACTTTTTGAACGACAATGTTTTCAATATTATGTATCAGAAATCGTTAGAGTTTTCATTGATAAACTGGTTTAATCATCAAAGCTTTTGATTGACCACCGTCAAATATTGATCTCTGTCGCTGTTAATTTGTAGAAATTAGGAATCACTGAAGAATGTATAAAAACAACATAAAAAAGTAAATCACAATTTAGTAATAGACTTACCTACGTGAGGAAGTAAAAACAATCCACCGATGAAACCAAGAATGTAATAAGAAATGATAGGTATCTGTCCAACACTCATCATGAGGAAGAATTTGACATTCAGAAAACTAACACTTTAAAAATAAGTTGGACTGTTTTATATGAAATCAGAACAGATGGTGTTCAGTATCAGCAAGTGTTCTGCTTCAAAAGCAAAATTCAATTATGCACATGAACACGTTTGTCGTGGTTGACCTTTTGTACTTCGTTCCACCACTTGTCTGTTTTACTGGGTAACGCAAGGGCACTAGAAGAACTAAACTTGGATTGGCTTGTTATAGTATGTGCCGAATAATTAAATCAAAATATTGTTATACCTGTTACGGCGACGTCATTGATCACATCGATATCGTATTACCTTTCACGTGACTTCAGTGATTATATGTTGTTTAAATGAGAACGCTTAAGATAGTGAACAAAGTTGAAGTGATTTCTTGTGAATTGAACCTTGGATATCGTAATTTATAGTCGCCAACGTTGGTATGTACAATTACACCTTTGAAGTAATATTTCAAAGCCGACAATCAGGACTGGACGGGATTTCAAGTCCAAGCAATTAGTTCCAGTCCGAGGCGCAGCCGACTTGAAATCCCGTCCAGTCCGATATTGGAGGCTTTGAAATGACTTCTCATCTCATTAATTATTCGACTTGGAGTAACAGTTACTAGGACTGAATTAATTTTGTTCCAGTTACTTCAGACTGAATGCATTCCTTTCACAGCACTTTACCAGGTTTCAAGTAACATCATGTGACCTAAAAATAGCCCATTGATTGGCTGGTTTACTCATGAATTATTAATGAGAATGAACTATAACATAGACATAATGACATAATGAATACAATTTAGTTTTAGATCTGTTCGATTTAGTACTTTTCTGTACATTGATTTATTGTAGCACGCGGTTAACGTATGTAATCGACTGACTTGAGAATTGTAATTAGACAATATTACTAATCGTAAACCGGTCACTGATTCTTTTCAGTTGACCTTTTGCTTTACTGGTGATTTGGCCAAGCGTGATTCTTGATACATCAATAAAGTAAATATGTCCAATGACAAGCGTGTAGTAAATGTCGATAATCAACCGTCACAATACCACTTGTTTACATATTTTGCCCGTTGTGTTCCTTTGCCGCACTAAATTGTTTATTGATTATTAAAACTGAATTAATTTTTATCCCCATTTAGTTATAATTTATATACTGTAACATTTTATCCTCTGATGCTACTGTTTGGTCAAAAAGAAACGTGAATCTGCATGTCCAACGCTTGTTGACACCTTTTTGTTTAACATTAATGTTTTCTAGCGTGCCTTTATAAGACAAACTCGCTGTTATTGGTCTGCAGGGATTGATAAGTAGAGTTTTGGTTTTTAATGTTCAGGGGTTCATATGGGTATTTTTCATTATCATAGTTATCCTTCATTCTGGGTTCCACTGATCTTTTACCAAGGGTCTCGTACACTGGTCTTTGGACACCTTGTTCAGATGTATTTGGGAGATTGAGCTCCGCATAATGTTTTGGATGATTACACTATAATTTCGATCGAGCTGATTCAGCCCCAAAGTCCAAATCAGAGTTTTGGTTTTTAATGTTCAGGGGTTCATATGGGTATTTTTCATTATCATAGTTATCCTTCATTCTGGGTTCCACTGATCTTTTACCAAGGGTCTCGTACACTGGTCTTTGGACACCTTGTTCAGATGTATTTGGGAGATTGAGCTCCGCATAATGTTTTGGATGATTACACTATAATTTCGATCGAGCTGATTCAGCCCCAAAGTCCAAATCAGCCCTTTTAGCAGAAGGGCTAAATTAGCCCTGAAGGGGCTGTTTTGAAAACGATAGCCAAAACAGCCCCATCCACATCCGAAATGACCCATGATAAATCCGAATTGACCCTTCAAAAAGCTGTAAAAGCTCCAGTGATTTCTATTTCGACTCCAGCAATGACTGTGTCGACTCAACAGGCCAATTCAGCCCTACATTAAAAGGGCCACTTTAGTCTTTTAATAGGGTGAAATGACCCGTTATACTGAGAGCTGAAACAACGGATCTGGCATCAAAACCCTATTCATGCCCATTCAGATTTTGAAAAAGATAAATGAACCACCTAACTGGAAACAATGAAAAACTATACCGAAGCCAATAAATAAAGGATTGGAGTTCAGCAAAGATATCTCTCCTTCAGAAGCAGCTAGAATCCTGGTTGGTCAAAAACAATTTTGCACCCGAGATGAAAGAAAAGTTCGGTAAGCTTGACTTTTTGAGTTCAATGTCATGATTTCGTACTTATTTTAATACAGATCGTGGCCCTTTCTTTTTTCAGCTGCCGACGGTCTTGACGGCGAGGAGCTTATTGGATTGTTTAAAGACGAAGCGGAAATGAGGCAATTTCTGCCTGTGTTTAAAGAAAGGAAACTTTTTAAGACTCTAATAGGAAATTTCTCGATGACGACAAGGACAGCGAGGTAATGTAATATGTAGTTGTGCAATTTTCCGGTGGTCCACACACAGGCAGCCCAAACAAGGTTGCTGTGTATGATTTATAAGGGAATGTATGGGAGTTATGATGAAGTCATGACAATAAAATGTTTTGCTCAACAATTTGCCTCAAAATTTGCTGCAGTCGTTGCTTTTACTTTGTTCAGTATTCTGGTGAAGTTTCAGCGCGATTTGAGGCCGTTTAGTGGGTTTTTCAAAATCTGCTCTTCTTTACCAGAGCAGATTTTGAATAGAATAAAGTTAAAGCAACGACTGAACCAATTTTTGAGGGCAAATTGTTGAGTCAAACATTTTATTGCCATGACTTTATCATAAGTACCATATATTCCCTCATAAACCATACACAGGAACCTTGTTTGGGCTGCCTGTGGTTCACATGCTTTCCGCCACTCTTTCGTAGTCCCCAGTCCTCTTGGCTGCTTTGTACTGAGCATGCGTCAACGGTTTTGGCGCAATGTTCAACGACGGTTTGGATTAAGATTTAGGAAGATATTGTTCACGGCCGCAAGAATATTGTCGAATTCATAGTTTTCTAGTCTTTTTCATAGTTCTTTAGTGGATTGGTATATTGGATATATTTTTTATAACCTTCTTATTCTGTCGTTTTTATTTTTCAGCCTCCTATCTCCACAAATAACTCTCCAGCTAGTGACTCTCTCGCTCGAATCACAGAAAATAATGTAGAAGAAGCTCCACTCATCTTCTGGTGGTTCTAGTAACAGTTTGGTCGTTACCCCTCAGCGGACACCGTGAGAGTGTAAATGTAAGTGAAGTCTTTTGTATTCTTCTAATCAAAGTATCACCGTATTCATATGTACAGTTGAATCCGATCCGAGTTGAGAGCTGAAATTTAACATTTTGAAATTTAAAATTCTAGTAAAACTCATTTTACGTTTAACTTTTTTCTGTTATTTCTTTACCGCCCGGTCTATTTTACTGTACTGAAGGTAAATCTGATTAACTCATTAAAGGTGAGTAATCGCTAACGAAGCGACGCCGGCGCTGCTTGGCACGGATAATGCAGCGGTAAGTACTCAGAGCGTACGTACAGCTGATTCAAACCAGAAAGACCGTTGGTGGACGTGGTAAATATATTCATATTGTACGGCTGATTCGAACCAGAAAGACCGTTGGATGGAAAGATAAGTGAACACTATTTAGTATCCATTTAGAAACAAACATATATCAATTCAATTAGAAATCTACGAATAACTGAAACAATCACACGTATTTAAAACCCAATCCGTCTGTCCTGGCGCCCTTGGTATAAACAATTTGACTCCAAAAAGCAGAAAGGTACTTTGATTTAAGCTTATTACACCCGGAGTAGTCAATCGATAAAAATCGATATCGATTTTGCCGATCGATAAATCGATAAAAATCGATACCGCTGATTTGATTGATATCGACTGTATCGATCAATCATTAAAAATCGAACTCACACTAAATTTGTGTATCGATTTTTATCGATTGATTGATTATATACATATCGATTTTTTTCGATTTATGTCTTGAATAATTTCTATCGATGATCGTACGAGGGTCGTGTGGCTACGGATTTACACCACCGGCAATTACTCTTTCGTAACCATAGCTTGACACAAACTAGGAGTTTGTTATAGCGATTAGTGAACAGACAGCAAAAGCACTTGGATAATTAGCTGCCTGATCTACATATTATTACTTGTGAATTAATAGTTATGAAATCTATTGCACTATCATCGATATTTTAGAAACTTTCCGTGAAATAAAGCTGATTTATATGATTGTACTCATTATTGGATCGAATTAAAGCTGTCAAATCTTGATCGATAAAAATCGATTAAATCGATAAAAATCGAACTCACACCAATTTTTTTTTATCGATTTTAAACGATTTCCCATAAAAATCGATACAAATCAGCTGATTTCTATCGATTTTTATCGATTGACTACTCCGGGTATTACAGCCATTACTAGGTTCCTTTTCATATAAACTTAATTTTTATAAAACAAGTAATTAAGAATACAATTTAAACTGATTTCAAACTTGCAATAGCAATTTGTTTCGAGGTACGGTTTCAAAAAGTACACCGGTATGTGTCATACTGCAGGTTAAACTCCAATACTGTACAAAGCAGTCATAATTTAACTTAACTTTTAAATTCTAATTGGAAATTTTGAACCATTCCATTTGTAATCAGAACTTGCAAAAAACTGTTTTTTAACACACTTTAGCAGTTTTATTTAGATATTTGACTGAGGTAAATGCATGTTGAGTGCAAGACCTTCAAAGTCTTGGTAACTCATGTACAGTATGCATTGCTTGGTTGGACATAATGCAGTGTTATTAATGTGTGTGTTCTAATCTGTGATCAAGGTAAATGCATGTTGAGTGCAAGACCTTCAAAGTCTTGGTAACTCATGTACAGTATGCATTGCTTGGTTTATAGACATAATGCAGTGTTATTAATGTGTGTGTTCTAATCTGTGATCAAGGTAAATGCATGTTGAGTGCAAGACCTTCAAAGTCTTGGTAACTCATGTACAGTATGCATTGCTTGGTTTATAGACATAATGCAGTGTTATTAATGTGTGTGTTCTAATCTGTGATCAAGGTAAATGCATGTTGAGTGCAAGACCTTGAGTCTTGTTAATTCATGTACAGTATGCATTGCTTGGTTGGACATAATGCAGTGTTATTAATGTGTGTTCTAATCTGTGATCAAGGTAAATGCATGTTGAGTGCGAGACCTTGAGTCTTGGCAACTCATGTACAGTATGCATTGCTTGGTTAGACTTAATGCAGTTTTATTAGTGTGTGTGTGTTCTAATCTGTGATCAAGGTAAATGCATGTTGAATGCAAGACCTTCAAAGTCTTGGTAACTCATGTACAGTATGCATTGCTTGGTTGGACATAATGCAGTGTTATTAATGTGTGTTCTAATCTGTGATCAAGGTAAATGCATGTTGAATGCAAGACCTTCAAAGTCTTGGTAACTCATGTACAGTATGCATTGCTTGGTTGGACATAATGCAGTGTTATTAATGTGTGTGTTCTAATCTGTGATCAAGGTAAATGCATGTTGAGAGCGAGACCTTGAGTCTTGGTAATTCATGTCCCATATGCATTGCTTGATTACATTTTAGGTAGCAGTGTGCTAAAAAATGTTTTCCTTGTATATGTTACGATACTACTTTGCTCATGAGACATAAACCTTTTAAATTTTAACTATTATTGACTTAAATAAGTCAATATTTGCTATAATTATGCTATAATAAAGATTAATTTTTGGAAATGATGACCTTATAACAGGTGTAAAAGAAAAATTCATTGAATGGCAACCTAAGGTTAGAATAAATCCCCTTGATGCCCAAGTGTTTACGTGTGGAGTGAACAATGAATATTCAACTAAAATATTCTAGCTATTTTATTCTCTTTTTTGTAGCAGCAGTAAATTAACAAATGAATTTATTAATCCACTTTAGATTATAACATATGCTGGAAAAAGTATGGAGGATGCTTTGTCTGGTCAAGACTGATGTAACAGGTAATATTTTTTTCTTGAACCAACTTATGCCAAATCTCATAAGATGTTCTTAAGATGTATGCAATATCACTCAACTAGGATATCGAAAGTGGGCTATCCCAATACTCCAGTTTCAAGTTCCCTTTTGCTTTGGGTTAGCCTCGATTGTGCATAAGTTATTCAGCACTTAGAACAACACCCGTGGAATTCTAAAGCAATTGTATTGTTTATTTGTATACATTTCTAAAATCATTACTAGGGGCTGTACCAATGCTAAAGAATATATTGCATGCAATTGAGGCTAACACTGCAATAGGGAACTCAAAACTGGAGTATTCATCACCATGTCATGAACAATATTTGTTTTTTGTTTGTTGTTGTTATTTTCAGAGAGACACCAACATTGATGATGAAAATCAGAAGTTTGTACAGCCACAGTTAGTAGGAGTGGGAGAGCTGCATGATTTGGATGCCCTTTACATACCTGTGTGAAGGAAGAATTTCATGCACTCTCCCCCAATCATGGATGGCATTATTGCTCTTCTGGGATCTTTTTATGTTTTTAACATTGTTTATAAGAAGGGAGGGATTATTTTGTCTTTCTTAGAACAAACACTGTTTGAAGTAGGAATACCTTAATGTCGGTGACCTCTTTCATTAGTGCAATTTCAAATGCATAAATTAAGTCAAGGACAACCTGAAAACCACTCTGTATGGGAAGAGGTCGTGTCTAGGATTCAACCCTGGGCAATGCTACTTTTGCATAGTTATCTTTCTGCATGTGGTAAAGTATATCGCTGCACTATGAATATTCCACATATATGTAATCCTTTTGCATCAAAGTTTGAAATTTTGGCATATATGTATTATTGACTGTAACAGTGTGGTTTCAAAATTAAACTTTTAAATTAAAAAAATAAATAAAAAGAAATAGTGTCTAAATACGACATGTACAACAATGTATGGTAATTTCTTAAAGGGCTATTATGAACAATTCATGGCCAAAACAACCCTAAATTTGGTAACGTTTCAGCTCTATGAAAATTTAATTTAGCTCCTAAGAATTCCAAAACAGCACCTCTATCTTTCAAATCAGCACCTTCATTTTCCAAAACAGACTTGTGTGGGTTCATTTTAACTCCTCCTCTGAATGTCAATTCAGCCCTTAAGACCAGGTCCAATTCAGCCCTTTAGAAACAGGGCCAAATCAGCCCCAAAATATGTGCCATATTTTACTCACCGAAACGGCCCCATTTTTGGGGCTGAATCAGCTCGATCGAAATTACAGTATAGCAGGAATCTCTTCTTGAGGAATCTCTTCTTGAGGACTCGCAATCTCATTTAGCTGTTGTATCCTTTCACATTCTGGTCCTGTATTGCTAGGCGGCTGTGGACGTGATGTTGTAACGGCGGATACCACCTTCTTATCCATCTCAAGATCGTTCTTAAAGAAAGAAGAAGTCTCTAAATCAATGGCAATATGAATAAATATATAGTGTTAAGGAAATGGTTTCACTTACAGAGTAGATCTCCTCATCAGCTGCTTTTTTGATTCTGAAAATAAACAAAAAATAAAGAGGAACAATATATCATTTTGTATGAACTTAGACAATAATATATATGAGCATAAACATGTTTATAATTTTCTTATCCATGATGTTTTATATATTATGTTTTACCTTTGGTTACCTTGCTTTCCTTTTAGGCCTGAATGATAACAAATTCAATGTTAATGAAGAAAACGCAATTATACAGCATGTGCATGTTACTTCATCTTAAGCTCACACTAGTTTTTAGCTAGTTATCTCTTCTTATTACTTCATCTTAGTTGACGATAACAAAGCATTCCTCATTAGCTTCTCTTGTTAGATCAACCAACATGGTGGCTGTTTGATTGGCATCCTCCTTTTCTTGGGGTGCATGTTACGTCATAGCCGCCATGTTGGTTGACGATAACAAACATTCCTCTCATTAGCTACTCTTGTTAGATCAACCAAGATAGCGGCTGTTTTACTGTTATCCATATTTCAAGGAATTTTGGGTCACATGGTTGCACACACTCTATCAAGTGAGAAGAAGAAGAAGCCCAGAAAGGTTACCTTCATTTTTTTCTGTTTAGGATTAAGCTGTTTATTTTTATATTATGTTGTTAAAAAGATAAAGTGAAATTCGCTGAAGTTTATTGCATTATTATGTGACACATAACAACTTTGCAATATTAATAAAGTTGCATTGTGCTCGGATCCGGACGGTTCCTGGTAGGTGCTGGGAATAATACAAACACAAACCAACCTCGACCCTAAATGTAATGACTTTTAATTAAGAATATGTAAACCGACTTCCAAGCATTTTTAGCTTTCTTGTTATTATTGGAAGTTGGTACCCCTCAATCTGTCTATCATAGAAGAATGTATCAAATTAGAAAATAATATAATAATGGGTACAAATAAAGTTCTTCTTCATTTCCCCATTCCCAGGAAATGTGAGAAGAACACTATTTGGCCATTTCTCAAAGAAAAAATATCCTAAGGTACCTAGGTACCTGCTATTGCAAAGACCATCCTAAGGTCCCAGCAATAACGCACACTTACAATGTAATATGTCTTTTATTCTCGGCCACAGAAATTGCCGTAAATTCAAACCAAGAGAGAGAACGAGAACTGCGATAATCATTCCACGAACAGTGGTGACTGGTAAGAGAAAAGTCAAAGTTTCAATATTAAACAAATGACTAAATACGTTATATTGTGAGTTGAGTTATTCTTGTAGAATTGCATTGTATTGTTATCATTCTTAGGACTTACTGTACTTCGAGCCTCCCATCGTACCGCTGTTGACTGATTTACCTAAGAAGTAAAACAGTTTTAAAATATTTCAAAAAATTCTTTATGAGATCATCGAAATGCACATTTCTTTAACCCGGCCATACCTTGCCCAGAAAGAAATATACTGTACTATAAAATACTAAGATCATGTACATACCACTGACATATGCAGTCTTATCTGCTGTAGTATTTACAGTCTTAACATTACGTTCATCCTTGATGCTTTCTCCATATTTATTCCATGCAGTAACTGTAAACTTGTACGTCTTTCCATATTTTATTGTCGTTCCCACATTGCATTCCAATAGAAGAGAATCTTTGACATCCTCTATCTTATTCCAGTCAGATTGTTCGTTTTCTTCTTTAATGTAGATAGTGTAACGTGATATCGTTGCTCCATTGTCATCAGGCTTCTTCCACCTTAGAAGAACTTTTATTTTAGATTCCGCTTCTATGAGTAGGGAAGTCAACAGTTCTGGAATGTCTGGTCTACCTTAATTAAGAGCGATGTAAGGTAATCAGCAGTTATTTATTAAAATCATTTCCTAAGAATATTACGGTTACCTCAAAATTGACATATAAACATTTAATCTAACTTTAGCAAAATGGAAATCTAGGGTGACGTAGCTGTAGTGCAGTTGCTACAGTGCAGTTGCCGTAATACAGTTGCTGTAATGCAGTTGCTGTAGTACAGTTGCTGTAATGCAGTTGCTGTAATGCAGTTGCTGTAGTGCAGTTGCTGTAGTGCAGTTGCTGTAGTGCAGTTGCTGTAATGCAGTTGCCGTAATGCAGTTGCTGTAGTACAGTTGCTGTAATGCAGTTGCCGTAATGCAGTTGCCGTAATGCAGTTGCCGTAATGCAGTTGCCGTAATGCAGTTGCCGTAATGCAGTTGTCGTAATGCAGTTGCCGTAATGCAGTTGCCGTAATGCAGTTGCCGTAATGCAGTTGCCGTAATGCAGTTGCCGTAATGCAGTTGCCGTAATGCAGTTGCCGTAATGCAGTTGCCCTAATGCAGTTGCCCTAATGCAGTTGCCCTAATGCAGTTGCCGTAATGCAGTTGCCGTAATGCAGTTGCCGTAATGCAGTTGCCCTAATGCAGTTGCCCTAATGCAGTTGCCCTAATGCAGTTACCGTAATGCAGTTGCCGTAATGCAGTTGCTGTAATGCAGTTGCTGTAGTGCAGTTGCTGTAATGCAGTTGCCGTAATGCAGTTGCCGTAATGCAGTTGCCGTAATGCAGTTGCCGTTGCCGTAATGCAGTTGCCGTAATGCAGTTGCCGTAATGCAGTTGCTGTAATGCAGTTGCTGTAATGCAGTTGCTGTAGTGCAGTTGCTGTAATGCAGTTGCTGTAATGCAGTTGCTGTAGTGCAGTTGCTACAGTGCAGTTGCCGTAATGAAGTTGCTGTAGTGAAGTTCCCCCCAGGGCATTTCACTTTCCATTCCATGAACGAACTCTGCACTCGGTATCACCAGTGAGTAGACTATGTTAGGCCTCTTCCTTGATTTAAATGTTTTTTCCCTACACAAAAGCTCACCAGCTAAATTCCATTTCGATCTGTGAGTTACCTGTGCCCTAACTGTTATCAGCCCGGGCGTTTTTTTCAGGTTTTCTGACTATATTTAAATTAAATTAAATTATAGTTAGCTTATTGGTTTTACGTACCTGTTTTCTTGGTAGTGATTATCTTGGTTGATGACACTCCATAACCAATATCATTCTTAGCATATACTGTAACCCTATACTGACTGTCTTTCTTCAAGCCTGTTAGTACGGTATATGTGTCAATTGTCCTTACAAAGATGTGTGAATCAGTTTCCAGTAAGTAACCAGTGACAGCTCGTCCACCATCATCAGCAGATTTGGTCCATCTCACATTTGCGGATGATGCTTCAATCTCGGTTATCGTCATAGTAACAGGACCTGGGGTAACTGGATGAGCAAACACATCTTCAGTAACAGCTAAATGCCGTATAGGAAAATATAATTACTTTCCTGAAGTCATTATACTCAAACCCTAAGTTGGATAATTTGCTGTTAGTGGTGTAATAGCTTTTCATGCATGACCTAATCTATACTTACACAGCTGAGTGACATTAATGACGTGTTCATCACTTCCCAGGATGTTTGTTGCTCGACACTTGTACTGTCCATAATCCCCTTGGTCAGCAGTTGTCAGTACTGTTACCTCACTACCCCCGGGTACAATGTTGACACCTGTAATGATCTGTTGATTCGTTGGTTTGTACCATGATATCCGTGGTGCAGGTAAACCAGTTGCAAAACATCTGAGATGAATACTGTTGCCATTCCATGACTTTAAAGTCATAGAAGACTCTGATGTGTCGATTCCAGGTAGATCTAACAGTTCAGAAGAAAAGGAGAAATTTAAGATTACGGACATTTACTTTATTAAATAAGGAATTCTATACTTACAGTATACCACTACCATAGTCTGTGCAGTGACTGGTCTCTCATTAGGGTTGTTCCTGCCCTGACACTCATACGTCCCATTCTGATCTCTTCTAATGTTTGGTATTCTCAGTGTAGCACTTCCTGTTCCGGTTCTTTTGATCGCGTGACCATCTATCTGTACCCATTTGACGTTGGGTTTTGGTTGTCCAACAGCAGTGCAAGGCACTCTCAAATCTTGACCCTCTGTTATATTCTTTGTCAGTGGTGGCTGTGGCTGGAACTTGGGAGTTACTTTTAAACAAAACGTTATAGAAAGCATCACGTTTGTGTAAGCAAGTTGAATAGACAATAGTCTGCACTAACACGTGACCTTAACCCACTTAAGGTGGCTGACTACTTTTGAACGTTCGATTTGAGCATACGATGTGCGTGCGCTCAAAAACCGCTGAAAAATCGACAAGACTTTATTGAAGAACCATTCACCTTTTAAGCTTCAACAGGGCAAAACCCTCAAATTTTGCACGGGACTCTCTATTTTTTAATAGCTTATTCGAAAAAATCCTAAAAATCTAGGTTATATCACTATTTTAGAAAAAGTTAATTTTTCTAACACATGAAAAAATAGAATTTTTTAGGGATTTTTTTCCGACTTTATGAGATTTTCTACGAGCACCGAGACTACAAAATATGACAAATCAATGTATCTCTTTGTGTTTTTGTCGAAAATATCCACGTATAAGTGTAGGATGATTGACTAGCCTTCACTCGTGCAATCATATAGTCTGCAACTATTAGTATCTACTAACTAACTATTAAGAGTAGGTGTCTGTAAGACTCAAGCAAAGTGGGAAATGAAATTTTTTGACCACCCTTGAAATTTGTTGTTTGAGTAGGCCTTTATATGGGATTCACAAAAACAACAACAATTTGGTCACCAAATGTATTGTTGCCATGGAAACGGCAAGTGTTTTATGAAATCTTAATTTCCACATTTTGGAATAAATTAAACCCACTCGAAGGTAAAATTCAATGCTGTGTTTCTCATACAAGTTAAACTTAATTTCCTTAAAACTTTCGTCAATTATAAAGTATCTTTTCTAGTTTAGAAAAATACCAATTATTGTTAGTTTGTTATTTTGTACATGAAATATTCGTGCCTTCAAGTAACCGATGTATCAACTGTTTTAGCAACAAGATAAAATGGTCAAAATGTTTTTTGGTCGTTCTCCAAAAGTATTGCATTTCTAATATAGAGGCTTGGTGGGAAGTTTTCTGAAACATTGAAGTTACCAAATCGTGCAAAATCTCTGCGGGTTCAATCATCTTTAGTCCTTGGATAGTCAAATTATAAGGCCTAAAATTCAAAATGTCCTAAATTCAACCATATCAAAGCTTTGAAAATTAGCACCAAAAAGATGCCAATAAGCTAAACAAGCATTAGAAGTTGAAGGGTAATACCTAAATAACAAAATTCTAGCAAAAAAAATGTTCTAGTCTGCAAACACGGTAAAAAAATTTTTTTCATTCAAAGTAAACAATGGGTTATTTGCAATTTCCGTCATTTTCAACCTACCTTTATTTATTTATTTATTTAATCAATTTAATGGCAATAAAAGAGAACATAGAGAGAAGAAAGAGCCATATGGATAATCCGTAAAGGAGTCCTAGACCGGTAACCAGTCATTTCGCCCACGGACCATTTCGCCCACGCATAAAATCATCGATCATGCGTTTGCCAATTCGCCCACGTGTAGAATCACTTTAAGAAATATGTTACCATGACTAAAAAAAAGCAGTTCGTGATTTACCAATCGGTACCTACCAACCTTACTTGACGCTTAAGCTCAAGACTTCAAAACGCGAACTTTTTATACGAATACAGGTCGTTTCGCTACCACGCACTTTCGCTACCGTCGGTTCGCTACCACCCGGAGTCCTTTCGCTACCATCATGAAGTCCTTTCGCTACCATCATGAAGTCCTTTCGCTACCATTGGAAATTACCAAAACAAAACTTCGATGAGACTTGTTAAAAAGAAACATAGCCTCTTGAAAAACATTTGTAAATGATTTTGAAGCATATTTGGAGCGATCATTTCACGATACGATCAGTGAAAGTGGAGATCTAAACGCGACCAAGGACAGCGTTCACTTAGCTGCCATATCGAGTCCGTTTCTACCAACTTATGACTCGGAGACTTTATTTCCCTATTTCCCTATACTCTAATCTACGAAATGTGTGTTTTGGGTAGCTTTACCATTCTTTATTATTTTTTACTTGCCAAAGTTCGAGAAAAATACAAAATACCTCATGCGCGAAACATCGATCGACAAAAGCGACGCCATATTGTTTTCGTGTAATCAACAAGCTTTTCCTTAGTCGTTTACTGGGTACTATCGTCGTGTACAGATTAACGAAGTACGTCATAGGTTTCCGAACACTCAAGAGTGGGACTTAGAAATTTTGGTTCTCCTCACTTAAAAAAAAAATGAAGTGAAGAGACCAAGAATCGAACTCGGTACCTTCGGCACCAAAGAACTACTACAATGCCAACCCCAACCTTAACCCTAAACCTAACCACTAGACCACGAAGCGAATTCGGTTGGGTGGTCTCATATTTTAGTCATATATAAACGATGTATCATCAGCATGTGCACGTAAATATTTATTATGGTTTAATTTATGCTATCGTAGGGTACGATTACTAGCCGATTACTTGAAATTTGAATTTGAATAGAATTCCCCTGACAATTCCCGTACACGACGATACAACCGTTTACTGACACTTTCTTTTCTTGAAATCCATTAGACTTTAATATTTGCACTAAAAACCTAAGACGAAATGATCTAGCGACTTTATCTGGAATAAATTTGAGGCCATTTAATATCTGATGTAAACGCCAAAAAGTTAACGATTGAGTGGAACGATCGAGCTCAATTTACGGTGTTTCATACGAGTCTTTTCGCTACCAATAAGTTTTTAGTCTCCGTAGAGTAGTTTGTTGAAAACATTACAATATCCTTCTTCTTCATCGAAAAATGGAATGTTTAGGACATATTTAATATTATTGCTTCTGACTTGCCAAGGTTAGAGCGAGAAAAACCAAAATACCTTCCGCGAAACATCGATCGACAAACGACGCCATATTGTTTTCGTGAGCTTGTCTAAAATCATATTTTTTGTAGATGTCAGATTCAGCAACACACGACATCTCCCATCTCAAAGCACCATATCTTTTCCTTTAACTTTATTAGTGCAAAGAATAAAGTCTAATGGATTCTAGGTAAAGAAAGCGTCAGTAAACGACTAGGAAGCTTGTTGATTACACGAAAACAATATGGCGTCGCTTGTCGATCGATGTTCAATAGGCGTAAAGGTATTTTGGCTTTTCTAGCTCGAACCTTGGCAAGTCAGAAGCAAACTCGCCCACGCTTTGTTTCTGACTTCTTAACAATACGTTCAAGCTTATTGACTGATTAATTTATTGAACATAAAGACTAGTAAATTGTAAATAAATGAAACAACCGAGTTTGAGTTTGAGTCCGTTAAGCAGGATCTGATTAACCTGTCTTTCTTTTCTATCGAAATCTCCTACAGCTGTTTTTACATCGTCCTCTGTTACGACTCAGTGAATTCGAGACGCTGAAATAATTTGCCCGAGAAGCGAAGACCGAATTTCCTGTTTTTTGTACCATGGCTACTCAAATAAGAAGACAGTTTGGTTAACAAGTTTGACATAAAGTTTAAAAACCGATTCAAGATGCTGTAAAATTTAGAAACCGATTAGGCGGCATATAATACTATAAAGCTATGGCGTCAGGCGTCCTTCGACGGATAATACGGATATATAAAACTTTGTGTTCTAAGAAGTATTTATGTCAAGTAAGCCAAATAACGATAAAAAAGTCTAGAAGTAATTCATCTGAGGTTTAAAAAGGCTAAAGTGACATTTACATTGTTTTATAAGTTGTTTCGTTCGTTAGCGAGTTAGCGTAAGCGAGTCCGTTATGGCGTATAAAAAGTTCGCGTTTTGAAGTCTTGAGCTTAAGCGTCAAGTAAGGTTGGTAAATCACGAACTACTTTTTTTTTAGTCATGGTAACGCATTTCTTAAAGTGATTCTACACGTGGGCGAATTGGCGTGGGCGAATTGGCAAACGCATGATCACTAGGCAAGATATAAAATAGAAATAAAAATAAAATCTATAAAAATATGTTAAAATCTAGAAAAATATATTAATATAAATCTAACTTGATATACCGATTTATCAAATCCAGCAAAGAAAAATATTAGCAATAAATAAATAAGATTTGAAATTTGTCTTAACCTAGTGATATATTAAATAATTCAATTTAATCCTCCCTCTCCTAGCAAAGAAAAAATATTAATAATAGATAATAGAGAAATTTGTCTTAACCTAGTGATATATTAAATAATTCAATTTAATCCTCCCTCTCCTAGCAAAGAAAAAATATTAATAATAGATAATAGAGAAATTTGTCTTAACCTAGTGATATATTAAATAATTCAATTTAATCCTCCCTCTCCTAGCAAAGAAAAAATATTAATAATAGATAATAGAGAAATTTGTCTTAACCTAGTGATATATTAAATAATTCAATTTAATCCTCCCTCTCCTAGCAAAGAAAAAATATTAATAATAGATATATAAAATTTAAAATTTGTCTTAACCTAGTAAAATATTAAATAATTCAATCTAATTTCCCAACCCCTTATTTGATTGCTTCAATAAAAAATCCTTCACTTTTGACTTAAAAGACTGAACTTTAGTTTCACTCCTAATGTCCTTAGGCAACTGATTCCAAGAATCAACTATTCTATTGAAAAAACTATATTTGAGCACATTTGTTCTAGCAGGTTTCTTTTTTAAAGATAAACTATATCAAAATGTCTAAGAGAATATGAATTATGGTGAGTAGTATAAAAATCTATATAAGGATTAATGTTAATATTAGTTAAAAAACTCATTAATAATTCATGAAGGAAACACAATAGAAATCATGACCATGAAGGAGGTTTTATATCTGATATAGATTCGTCTTCATTTGCATAAACTTTAACTTGGATTTTCTCTATCAAACTTGGTTCATTTCGTAAAGAATTCGGTACAATATGAGAACATACATCAGGAGTTTTTTAAGCCGTTTAATAAACTCGTAGATCGTGTTTTATCGGGTCTAAAACCACTCGGCTACGCCTCGTGTTTTATACCCGATAAAACACTCCTGCTCGTTTACTAAACAGTACTTATACCATTAAGAGCCTTAAATAAAAATGTAACATCTGCTAACATCTGCTATCGTTTCATTGTGACTTTTGTGGCGCTCAACTTTCCAAATTTTCACAAGGAAATGTTTCTTGGAGACTCAATAAGCATTTAGCAAACTAACCTTGGTCGTAAAGAGCTAAAATCCAAGCAATAATCAAGTGGTTCTATAAAGGATTACAACAGAATACTTGAGTCATCGAATTCTCGTTCGAAGCAATACAGCATTTATAGTTTCTTCGAGCTTCAAAATTCCTGTATTTCGTGACAGAATTACCTGTAAGCTGTTATTTAACATGAATGCTGAACTTTTGAAGGCTACAAAGTAAAAAAATATGCTTATTTTGAGAATATTTGAAAGAAAGAATTCTTGATCTAAAGTTGTTGTTCTCATTTTCAACCGCTGACCGGAAGTTTGGAAAAATGAATGAGACAGATTTTGTGGTGACCAGACATCTTCAAACATTTTGCCTTAGCAAATGTACTCACTTAGTCAATGAATCCGATTTATTACTCTGCCGCGCAGGTAAGTATAATTACAGGTATTTTTAAGGTCTCATAAAACACTTGCCGTTTCCATGGCAACAATACATTTGGTGACCAAATTGTTGTTGTTTTTGTGAATCCCATATAAAGGCCTACTCACACACCAAATTTCAAGGGTGGTCAAAAAATTTCATTTCCCACTTTGCTTGAGTCTTACAGACACCTACTCTTAACTATTATCTTATGAATCTTAATTTTTTTCTAATCACTTCTGGTGGTGCAATTTTTGATTATCTGGAAAACAAGCTCTGGACACCCTATTTTTCTTTCCAGATTTGGAATCTGCAATAAAATTCAATTCGGAAAATCGAAGTTTTGAAAAAGTTTAAATCATTTAGGCAAATCATTTTTGGCTTATAAATTTAAACCTTTTTTAAAAGAACAATTAGAAAATATGATGATTAAATTCAATCTTTTCCTCAAAAGTAATTTTTATCTTGAATGAATATTAGTAAGGGGTTTGAAAACACTGGATGGTTTTTTTTAGTGTAACTTAAAATTTTCTAGGTTTTTCCTATTCCCTAGATTTTTTTACGATAGTGAATCGCCATAGATACGTCAAAATGAACAGAAGAATATCCTAAGGGGAAATTTTACCAAACTAATTTTTATAATAATAAATACAATAAACCCAGAAAGTCAAAATGATCCTGGAGAGTGCTCTGTTAATGCGGAGTTGAGTAGCCACTTTCACTAGCTATAGAAACTATATTATTATGAATCCTATTCGCAGAGGTAATTTCTAGAAAAGAGACAGAATCTTCCATCCTTCCCCTTGTAATGCTGCCCAAACACTCTCCTTTTCATTCAGCAAGATTGCATATAAGATTTAAATTGAAGGTGCTTACCTGTGACAATCAGACTCATTTTATATAATGTGTAAACACTTCCTTCTAGGATGCTAACAGCATAGTCATTGCTATCACTGATACTAATGTTTGTTATTTTGAACCAAGCACGACCAGCAGGCACGTCTCCCACGTAATGAACTCTTCCTTTATAACTAGATGCAGCTGGGGTATCCAACTCGCTGCTATAGACAACAAGATTACCCCATGGTCTGACGTATATGAACTGTGGTTTTACTCCCTGGTTATCTGCCGGATCCACCAATCCCCATCTCACTTCCCCTATACTACCACTTGTTCTGTTCCACATGAAGATGACATCTTGACCAACATTTCTTATGATGCTATGTACTATAACAAAAACCAAGCACGTTAATAATGGCTTGGTTGGGGAAAAAGCTTCCACAGGATGGTACAAGATGTGTCAAAGCTCAGTGGGAATCAGACTGAATATTTATGTTGAGTAAATTAATATTAAGTGTGCACTCTCTGTTGAATCATTGATATGTATAAATGCATTAGTAAAGGTTAACGTGATCTCTTTCTTGGAATAACAGATCCTTATCTCCCGTCCGAAGTAAAACCAATACCGCAAATACAGAGGTAAAGCAAATGCTCATTATTGGCATTTAGAAAACTTTTATGTTACATTTTTTATGGGTGGTTTTCTAGGTGTCTCGAACCAAATCCATCGCGAACTTTGCCACCTTTTGAATTCGCCTTTTTTCTCTCTATTATTCCATGTTGATTGTTATGGCTTTTTTTTACTTATAGCAAGTTTGACTTGAATTATGATGATGTAGCAAACGTTTGAGTGCGCTCGTTAATTCATCCGCTAAATTTATCTACTTTCATCCTGTCCATATGGAATTCTACTGATGATCATTGTGGTCTATCAAACATATTTTTGTCATCATTACTTATACCGTGTTGGTCAAGTGGTACCGATGTTACACCACAAAGCACCAGCTTACTCTAACCGACAATACATTGATTACACTGATTGAACCTAACATAGCCCTATATATAAGTCAACTTAATGGTTCTAATGTACATCATGACCGCAACTATGCCAGTTGACTCACAAATTGAACCATTGGTTCCATGAGATTCAAACAAACAAATATCCTTGTTATGCAGACTCAAACTACAAGTTAAATTGAACGTGAATATATATATATGTGTAGTCACACTTCAGATTTGCACGTAAATTCATTATAAAGTAATAAAAGCTAAAACAATTTTTCAAATATTTTCAAGCGTTTATAAAACTGACTAAAGGCTATTGCAGAATCGCAGTGTTTTAATCTTGAGCATTATAGTTCGAAGGTATGTTGTGATGTAAAGGAAATCCATCGGATTGATTAAAAGAATAAACACATTGACTAACCTTCAGGAGGAAGTAAAATCAATACTCTTAAAACACAGGAAATAAGAATGTACACGATTGGTAATTGTAAAGCTTTCATCTTGTAAACTCGTTATAAGATCTCTGGAAAACGAAGAAATGCCCTGTAAAAAAGCGAGCGAGCGAGAGAAGTTATATATGCTGATCAATACTTGGCTGTAGTTGATCTTTATTTATTTAACGCATGCGCAAACATGAGAGTTAACACAGGTAGCCCAGAATATATTTTTTATCGAAGATTTTCCTCAGCTTTTCCTTTCGTTCTTGACTTGATTTTATTGATTTTCTTTCTTATTTGGTTCTTTTTTCCCCCTGTTTTTTGTCTTAGATTTCCCTTCTTTACTTTCCTTTTCCTCTTCTTTTATTTCTTTCATTCTTTTTTTTTACTTAGATAAAAACTGAGTAAACTTGAAAAGTGAAATCTTCCTTTACAGCAATAGTTATTTCACTTCTTTATCAATAAAGGAGCGCTAATGCTGAAGACTGCCTCTAAAACATAAGAAAAATCTGTAAATGATTGTTTGAAATATATCTGATCTTCAGAAAAACAAAAAAAGTAACATCGTGAAGTTTTCTTAGTTAACTGAGGTCACAGACAAACAACGACACAGCCATCGACGCGGTTATCTGAGCCACGTTAAGTTATATCTATGGGATGCAAGGGAGGGGGAAGAAGTGATGGCTGTCTGTCATAAAAATGCAAATCTAGTTCACATCCATACATTGTCGTTGTCATTTTTTGTTTTATATTCTTTCTCTTTGCATCAATAATTGTTTATTAAGCACTAAAAACAGTGCTTTTATTCAAATTATAATATATGTTTACATTTAGCGAAAGCTATTAATTTTATTTCTTTTATGAGGTATTCTTACTTCTTACTTAAGTTTTTTTCCCAATCCACGGTTAATCATACAGTATACATTTTTACTATTCCAGATGACTCAAGGCTAACACTCTTGAACACTTTCGTTTATAAATGATAATACCATTTCACGTTAACCTGAATATTCTTGAACATATATTATTATTGTCATATGGCCGACTCCCTGCTATTAGTCTGCAGGGACTGATAGGCAGAGTCTTGGTTTCCAATATTCAGGGGTTCGTATTGATGTTGTTCATTATCTTTACGCTGCAGATTGGGTTTCGATGATCTTGTACCAAGGGGCTCGTACACGGGTCCTTGGGCACCTTCAATAGACGCGTTTGGCATCAGATTGAGTCCTTGATAATTACTGGTATCACTAGAACAGCCTGCCTCGTTAGGATTTGATTGATGGATGGTTTCATATTCTGGTCCTGTTTGGACAGCCTGTGGAGCACGCGATGTCGTAACTGCTGATGTTACCTTTTCTTCCAATTCCAAGTCGTTCTGAAAAAAATTGAAATGAAAGATCAAATACACAACACTTAGGAAAAGGTGTCGAATTTGTTGTAATGCCTAACACGACGATGACTTACATGATAACTTTCCCCAGCAACAGCTTTCTTCTGTGTTTGTCTTCAGTAATCAGCGAGAAAAAAAGAGATTAACACAGTTTTATACTCACTAAATAATCCGCAAACTATTCCCCAAACAAAAACAACAAAAACAACAAAAATAAGCAAGTAAATATACATGACGAGCTTTATGCTGCTCAGGAATGCGCCGCTGGACTCCTTAGAAACATGCGTTACTATGGTGATAATCCAATTAGTACGAAGAGGTTGGAATTGGATTTACGGCTTTGTGGTTTTAGAAGTGTTTCGGATCTGTTAGCGCAGTCTTTTGCGTTTGAGTCATCTCACCCTACACTTAATAGTTAATATTATATTTGCCGCCGAAATTTGATAGAGGATTATGTATTGGAAGACAACTTTGGCGCGAAGCTCAGTTCTTAGGTCGTCTCATCAGATATGTAGCTCTCGGTGGAGACTATGCGGGGATTTGAGATTAATCAAGTCTTTAGTGCATCGCTTCCCTCTGAAAAGCGGTGGTATGCATTGTCAACTGCATTATGTGGATGTAAACCGAGAATATTTGCATCAAACAAGATATTTTCGTATTTTCCCAACGAAATTTCGAAGACGAAGATCGAAGGATTGTGGCGGGAAAACGGCGAGACTCCTGCTAGTAATTACTTGGATCCTGGACGAGAAAAAGACGAAGTATACGTCGCAACAGCGTTTGGGATATGTGCTGGTCTCCTAAGGCAGCGAGAATTTTCAAGAGACTCTTTTGTTTTTTCCAATGATTTTCAAAACATTTTAAATGCCGTAAACGAAATTGGCCTTCGAGGATGTGGAGCCGACAATGTCGATGCACACAAAAATAACGGGAATAATATTACACCGAAGACTGCAAGAATCCACAAGCTAGAGTCCCATTTAAAGTCTTTTCAATCGAAAGCCGCTGAATTATTTTGCACTCCTCCTCCTACTCCTGGATCACGAAGCCAGACATACCAGGACATAAATTTAGCAGAAATTGCCGAAGACCCTTCGATAGGGCCAACGGTGAAGAAAAGAATCATTACAAAACAATGCAATGAAGTAATCAAAAACCTGAATCCCTATACTCTTGGAAGTATTTTGGGATATGGAGCGCTGTATGATGTGAAAGATGTAAAAATCTTCAGTAAAGAACAGTTCTCCAAGGCCTTCTTAATAGCCTCTACAAAATACAAAGAAAAAGAGTGCTTAATACAGCTCCTGGGTGAGGATGTCTTAAGAAAGCAAGCCATGGCACTCAGGGTTCCTGACTGGGTGCAACTTCTAGTTAAGCTGAAAACGAAACTACCAGATGATGCTTGGCAAACTGTGCTTAACTATCTAAACTTGGGACAATCTGGGGTAAGTGCTTATAAACTAAATTTATTAATTTTTTATGTATCCTTCTCCCTTATGCTTTAATGTGGTAGTGTGAATTAAACTGATAAGTAAAAATATCTCTTTTTTAGAAATCAGATGATGCTCAACTACTGTTGACCAAAAATATGATAAAGGCAAACAAAGAATTGACATTCTCTGTTGTTAAAAAAGCTATTGGTATCGAGGAGTTACCAAATGGTGTCATTGGATTTGGTACATCTCTACCAGAGGTTATTGTTTGGGCAATTAGAGAGGCCAGACTGCATCAGTGTGCCAAGGAAGAGGTTGTTTTTAACCTAAAACTGGATGGGAGGCCACTTTTTGGTATGTGAAATGCTTAGGCTGATTGTCACATGAGCTTGTGTACTGAAAAGGGTATCAAAACACTAGATAATAAGGTGGGGGAGGGGTATTGATTGTGGACAGGTTAACTTTGCCCCACGAGAAGGAACACTACTACTTTACTTAATCATAAAAGAACTTTAAGGCAAAAAGAAAAATTGAAAACTCGCAGTGCAACATTAAATAAAATTAAACAATTGAGCACAATACTAGTCGGGTGTGCAGCCAAACAAAGACTGTGTAATGTACATTACCAAGGATCTGTTTTCAACTGCAAAATACTAGCCAAAAAGAAAGAAAGAAAACACACATTCAGCTGAATGCAATTTAGAAATCATTATTATTTTTAGGTAAAGACCAAGTGTCCGTTGGGATTGTTCCAGTCAACTACCAACATGTAAGCTCTGAAAGTGCAGATGCAGTTTATCCCCTGGCTATTGCTAACTGTAAGGAGAACAGGTAAAACGAAAGATTAACCATCATCATTTTAGCATATAGTACAAAAGAAGAAGAAAAATCATATGAAATTTGCTTTCATCTCAATCAATCTAAAGGAAACAATATTAAAATATATTCTAACGCTGCTGGAATATAAAACTAATACACACTTAGCTAATTTTCTTTGTACTAAATGTTTTATAGAACCAATCTCAAGGCATTAATTAATAAGCTTAACAAGGAAAAGCAAGTTATCAAGGAACATGGAATAAAAGTGGATGGGATTCTTTACAAGATCAAATTTATAGGTACTGTTTAATGATAAAGAGTCAGGCTAATACTTGATTTCTGTATTGCCATGAAACTACTGGCCAAACTATCAACTACTCTATGTTTATAACATGATGAATATGAAACACTAAAATGGCTTATTGTAATAAAAAGATATAACTAGCTAAAACTAGTGTGAGCTGCGTCGGTGTTTCTAATGAAACAGTAATGATGAAAAGGTAAATTATACACCGTGAAAAGATGAAAAAACTTACTGACGTTTCGGACGCTAGTCCTTCGTCGGAGTAAAAGAGGAGCTCTTCATCTTTTCACGGTGTATAATTTACCTTTTCATCATTACTGGCTTATTGTAAGGTCAATTTCTTAACAGCTAGGTCATGACAACAATTATTAAAAATATATCTAAATATCTTCATAACTCTGAAAGAGAAAATTGTTATCTTTGTTCCCCATGACCATCACCCTGTATATATCAAGCTTTTTGTTTACTTAATTGCATGCTTAATTTTTATTACAACAGTTACACTCGACTACAAAGCACTTCTTTTGCTGATGGTCAAAAAATGTGATGAAGATTTTAAGCTTGGTGGAAAAGGCCTTGATGTGGAGTTCTGTGTTTACTGTAATGCTATCAGAGTAAGCAATGAGAGTTAAATTTTTTTAAAGCCAATAGTAATTTATTGAAATCTTACTGACACCATACCGGCACCCTAACTTTCTAACTACTGACAATGTGCACTCAACCTACCATTATACTATGGAAGACCTAATTTTGTCCTACAGACTCAGGCATTCTTGTATCATCACCATACTGGCAATGATTTGGGGTTGTATTGTTTACTATTACCAAAACAAAGTATATAAAATCCATTTATAATAATTGTTCATTACCTTTTATGAGTATAATTTATTTACATATGATGGTAAAATTATTTTTTTGTCACACCATGCTGCTTAAAAAGTTTAGATTGACAGCAAATTTGCATATCATTGTCTAATTGACTCTTATATTTTTTGTTTTATGTTTACAGGCCTGTTGTCATCATTTAGGTGGAAGGTTTGATGAAACCTGTCTGGGCTGCCTGCAATCCAAGGCCAATATTGGAAAGTAAGCTACATTATAATTTCATCACAGTTTGCAAAACTTTGAAGTGCAATCAAATGCTATTTATTTCCAATATTTCATTTGTATTTGTAGCTGGAATGGACTTAGGGATGATCTGTCTTTTCTTCTGGAAGAAGATCTAAGCAACATACAACTGTGTTCATTACATCAAGAGATGAGGAACACAGAGCAACTGCTTGGGTCCCTAGGACTTTTTGCAAATTCAGTTGGATGCCTAGAAAAGTGCAATAAAGCATTAGCATCATTTGGCCCAGAAAACACCAGGGAATATGACCGTATCCAAGTAAGACTGCAACCAGGTCAAACAACTGAAGTGTCAAAGGCAAATATAAAAGTCTCTTCCATGTCAGGTACTCTAATTTATTTAAAAAATTGTAGGGAGATAGGATGAATATTTTGCTACAGCAGTAGAAATTTTAGCTCTGCCAATTTATATGTAGTCCATAACTAGAATGTTGCAGAAAATTAAATTTTCTTGGCTTAGTAATTGATACCTTGATGCCTTTCTTATCTATTAGCTTTTTCATAATGCATTTATTTTTCAAAAATAGTCTTGAGCAAGAGGCTAAATCCAACATAACAGGTTATGAAAACAGCTTTTGAAATAGATGTACATTTAGGTTTATAAAGCACTACCCAATGTAGTACAATCCCTGCATGACCTCAGCTAAGAATTAATATACAATACAGATCCCTTCAGGGCTAAAGTTGAGAAGACCAGTGACGTACAAGAATTATCATTAATTAGAATTATTAGCACTCAAAATACATCTTTAAAAAATAATAGTTGATTTATCTCTTATTTTAAGGCACAACTGAGAGACAGGTCTTAGCAAATGTGGAACCCATCATAGCAGCATCCCTTCCTATAGATAGTGTAAAAACCTATTACAGTCAATTTGATGACACAGCAAGAAAACTGCTTCTTACCTACATACAGTTTTACGAAAGTCAGAAGTTGGTAAGATTAATACCTTACTTAACAATAATTAGTATTGCAGTTCTCCATAACTTTGATCATGGGTGAGCTGTTTGTATTTCATGGTATTATGGTGCATGATAATGATATTATAGTTGTTAGCATCTGAGACCAGATAAATCAAAAGGTGAAGCTCAATATTAAGCACTGAATTTTGAGGTTAAGAAAAATCAATTGTTAGCAATAAAAAAGGGGAGGCCAAGGAATATTACAGTAACATTATTATGTTCACTTCTCAAGAAATGTTTATTCTGTTTTTAAAATGTTCTTTATTAGGCTTTCCTTTTTTTGGCAGACTTTGCATCACTTATGAAAAGACATTGTTTTAGCTTAAGCCAATTGTTAATTTTTACAATATTTTTCTTGCTTAGTATCTTGAGGGAATCCTAAAGAAAGGTCAGTATTTGAGGGATTATGGAGTGAAATCTGAAATTGTGGAACTCTCTGAAACAAAAGGTAAGTTATGTATGATAAGATATTGGTAAATTAACAAGCAATAATTTCATTGCTTAAAAAGTGATAGCAAGTAACAAATTCAAGATCCTACAGCATTACTTGTTACACTAACTGTTGCACACTGATGTTGTTTTCAGTTCTCAAGACTTTTCTCGATAAAAAGCTGGAAGATGTTCTTGAAATACAGTCCAAAATAGAAGAAACTTTCTTAGGATGTGAACAGCTGGCTCAAAATAGAGGGATTGCTAAACAAGCTAAGAGGCGAAAAAGATCAAATGCAAACAAAAACAATCCAATTAAAGAAGCATTAGCAACTGCCGCAGCTCACCTACAAGTGGAACATTTCATAACGGTATTTTGGTAATCCAAATAATATTTGTTAACACAGATTTTAGGGTTGTTCTTTCAGTGCATCTGGAACCTGTAAGCTTAATAAATATACTGCCTTGATGAAATATTCTTAGTATTTTTCAATACTTCTATTTCTATCTCTTATACACATCTCATTGGCTTCCTGAATAACAATTTGCTTCTTTAGGTATTTGGTGGGTGGAGAGACATAGCAATGACCATGAGGGAAAAGGTGTTTGAGGAAGAGGAAGATGAAAACATTGACATTTATGAAGTAAAGGTACTTAACAAGAAATATTTGCGAGCTATTTTGTATAAGTGTTATGTGTATGCAACACTGCAATTCTACAGTAGGCAACATAGTTTTGTCAAGGGTAATATAAATCTATATGGTCTTAGTTCTAGCTCAGGCTTGGTCAGAACTATATTAGGTGCTTTGAGTTTGTTTAATGGGCAATGTTCTCTCTTGTGCCAACATTTTGGGAGTTGTGTTTTGTGTATTCATGTTTGGAAGGGCTTGTTAAATACAGTAAAGTGTAGTAGGCATTGTTGAATGACAGGATTATTATCAGGCGATAATGATAAGGGAATCAAACAAGCAATAATTGATATCTAGTTCACTTATCTAGGTAGCCAGAGTCTATGTTTTTAATTATCATGCTGTCATTTTGTGTGTGTATACTTATATTTCTGTTCACCTTTGAAATTCAGCACTGTATACTATTTATATCATTAATTTTTTTCCTGTAATCAAAATAAAATTGTAAATAAATTTTAAAATAATATGTTGCTTCTTTTTAGTGTCAACTCTGGGGACGTCTGCTTCGCCACATGTTCGGCCTGACTCTTGGCAGTGGTGATTATGGTCATCTTACTATAGATCACAGTGGGATGCTGTTCAGATTACACAGATCTTTTCGTCTTTTTTCAAACCAAGGGTTTGAAGCATCTCACAAATTGCACAGAATGCTTTATTCCCGGTCAACAAACCATGATAAAGCAAAGGAAGCTCAATCATGTAAGTACACATTATGATTCATAGTCTGTTCTTCCAAAACACTGACTTAAAGGACCATTCATTTCTAATAGGTACTTGAAAAAATATTGGATATAAGGGGGGTCACCCAAAAAATTACATTAATGGAGGAAAATTATATTGATTTAAGGGGACCAAGGTTTAAAATATGTGAATAAGAGGGGAGGGCTGACAAAATGTTTGAGACTTGTTTCCAAAAACCACCAGCCCAGACCCCCCTCCCCATACCCATAAAAAAGGAACAGTCCCTAAGATTATTATGATTTACATACAACTCTAGTTTTACAGTTGACTTAGTCATCATATAGGATTTTTATATTCTCTACAGTGGAACAAATACTGGTTCATTGGTTCTCTGGAAAACTTCTTGAACTCCGCTATCAGTTTTCGAAGGCACAGGAACTAATTGAGAATGGTATGGATATCAATTATTATTATGTTACCTTTTCCAAAAATAGTTTTATTGAAATTGATATTATGCAATCATAATCAAAGATGTGACATGATTCCATTTGGCTATTCAGGATCAAGCAGCTTTAGATATCGGGGATGTGGATGGAGCCATGGTTATCCTGTTAACAAGTGGACCATTGATGATAAATTATGGATTTCCACCATGAATGAGTTGTTCAAGGCAATGCTTGGCAAAGACTATCTTGAGTACGTATACACCAAAGGCAAAGGAACAACAGTAAGTGAACTTACAGACCCAAGACCTCACATGACCTACAGCCACAAGGAGTGGGAAGAAGCCTATGAGTCCAAGAAGAAAGATGCAAAATTGTCTCAGCCACTTGTTATCAACCTACTACATCTCTTTCCAACCAGTGATTGCGGTGATGCCATTGAAAAAGACTATGATGGGCAGTGTGATGAATATGAGGAGGAGGAAGAGGAAGAGGAAAGTTATAACATTGATGATGATGACATAGATTTTGGTGGTAACCATCAGGATTTAGATCTATGTGGTGATGGTAACAATTATATTTGTCTTAGTGATGATGAAAGCTTCACAGACACTGATGGAAAGGTGGGAAAAGTCAAGAAGCCTGATGCTGCTGCAATGTCTGTGGAGAGTGATAGTGAAGACAATGAATTCAAAACTCCTAACGAAGATTTTGATCAAGTGAATAGAAGCAGCCATGAACGGTCATACCAGAACATCAGACCTAATCTCCCTTCTAAAGGAATTGGTCAATTGCCTTTTTCAATACCTCAGAACAATGCTTCTAGAATGGTCCTAGCATCCACTAGATTACCTTCAGTTGGTTCTCAACCTACAACTCGCTTCAGAGCTCTCTTTGGCAATTTTTCACCAACAGACCCTGTTAAACTTCTTCAAAGGCCATGCTCCAGTGTTCTGACTACTGCAGAAAACTTGATGAAAAACACAAAGACCTCTTCTAAAAAAATAGCAACTGGAGTACAAATTGGATTGTTTGGTACTTTCAGTAGCAGAGGCTTGACAATCCTTCGAAATTTCTGTAAAATAGCAGATATTCAACGGTGCGTTGTGGCTGAGATTAGTTGGCTAGATGTTGCGAACATTGCAGATGCTGACAAGGCAAAGATTGGTGCTCAACTATGGCACCAAAGTCCTACCACTGTCATCCTCAGACACGGGCAAAAGGCAATTGACGTGGAATCATTTTCCTTATTGGCTTTGGAACGGTACATAGACAACATGGTAATAGATGTTACCATTGAGCGATTCTTAAAAGAATCATATGATGAAGGCAAGAAGGACACTTTGTATCTGCCTTGTGAATTTTGGCAATGGGTAACCTGTGATCATGATTTTCTCTACCAGAAAATAGAGTCATTGTTTGTTCAGCTTGATGGCCAAAAGCTGAAGCAAATTCTAACACCGGTTCACATGACAAATCACTGGGGCTTAGTATACGTTGATCTTGAAGGCAAGACATTGTATTTTGATGATGGTCTTCGGCTTGTTCCTGGTCAGTATGTTATCAATGGCATCAAAGATGTCCTAGAGATCTTACAACTCATGGCACCTCCCCATGAAGAACTTTCTTCACATTTCTGGAGTGCAAGTGGTGTAGATTTCCAACGCTTTGGCATGCCAAGTCAAACAGCAACAACTGCTAGAAACGTGGGAGAAGGAGCAGGAAGTTGTGGGATAGGAGTGATTAACTCTGCAAGAGACTTTATCATTTATGGATCAAGCATAATATGTAATTCCTTTTCTTGGTCTTTTGCTGAAATGAAGTCCTGTAGGATCCAACTTATGCTAGAAATTCTTAGATGGAGTGACTTGTAGATTTCCCTTCTGACTACTTTTAGGTCTGACTCATATATTTTTGCAATAGTGCATACCTTCCTTGGGTAGTCAGCTCTTCGTGAGCTGTTGTTATCTGGGAGGTATTAGGATATTTTTGACTGCATGTATACATATATTTCTCAATAGTGCATACCTTCCTTGGGTAGTCAGCTCTTCGTGAGCTGTTGTTATCTGGGAGGTATTAGGATATTTTTGACTGCATGTATACATATATTTCTCAATAGTGCATACCTTCCTTGGGTAGTCAGCTCTTCGTGAGCTGTTGTTATCTGGGAGGTATTAGGATATTTTTGACTGCATGTATACATATATTTCTCAATAGTGCATACCTTCCTTGGGTAGTCAGCTCTTCATGAGCTGTTGTTATCTGGGAGGTATTAGGATATTTTTGACTGCATGTATACATATATTTCTCAATAGTGCATACCTTCCTTGGGTAGTCAGCTCTTCGTGAGCTGTTGTTATCTGGGAGGTATTAGGATATTTTTGACTGCATGTATACATATATTTCTCAATAGTGCATACCTTCCTTGGGTAGTCAGCTCTTCGTGAGCTGTTGTTATCTGGGAGGTATTAGGATATTTTTGACTGCATGTATACATATATTTCTCAATAGTGCATACCTTCCTTGGGTAGTCAGCTCTTCGTGAGCTGTTGTTATCTGGGAGGTATTAGTTTTTTTTACCATAGTTTTCATCCGTTTGAAACTGTAAGAATGAAAAGGTTGTAAAACCATTTAATTGTTTACCCTAGATTCGCTCCACGTCTGAGATATTCAATTTATTGGTTATTTTATTTTTCCATATTTACAGTGCAAAATACTAGACCTTTATGCTTAAGTTTATTTACTGAAAATGAATAAATACTAGTCGTTGCAAGTGGAGTGCTTTGATCAATACTTTCTTTGCCAACCAATCTTTAGTACTGAGTAGAAACCTAGTCGAGAAAATAAATAAAACCAATAGAATGAAGGCATAACCCGTGCAATAGATATTAGACTCATACGTTTTAGTAGACCTTAATTCAATTGTTTTCTTTTGTGTCTATTTAACTATTACACGTTGACTAGTATTTTGTATTTCACGGGTTAATTGCCTTCACTTTAGGAACAGATTGGACTTAAATTACCACTTTGGCAACAAAATATCTGAAAATAAGCTTCCCATGCTTATTACTAGAGTACATATTGGGAAACCAGATCAACTCGAATTCCCTAGTAGCCCTGCCGTAACCTGGACCAACTTTTATTTCGACCTCCATTGTAGGGAGTTCTAGGTTGACATCCTGTCCTTGTGCTTGTGCTTTGGCAGCGTTGATAGCATCTCTTCCGGTTAACGTGAGTGGCTGAACAACTCTACTGCCGTTGTAAGACTTCTTGGTATTTAGAACAAGTCCATGACGATTAAAGGCTGCTTTGACTTCGTCCATGCTAAAATTCCGATAACTTATAGCCATCGTTGTTTCCCAGTAAACTGGGAGCCGTAAATGCCTCGCATCTTTCACGCTGTTTGTAAATGCACTTGGCATGTCGCGGAGTAGATTCCTGATGTACTGCTCGGGGACATGGTGGCGTTCGATTCTTATCCATTTACCTGGTGAAAGGGCAGGGTCTTAGCGATGTTTAGATAATTTTATGTGTACACCCGCAATATGAATATAGTATATAATCTACAATGGTGGTATTTCTGTCAGCTGCCGCTGCATTCAATAAAATTGGCAGTCAACTACATTAACAAGGATTCTATAATAATTTTATGTTTTGTTAAGATTTAGAATTCTAAACATCTTGCAGAATTTACATTTTTATGCTTATACTTACTGCAGGCTTTTGGATGAAGAGTAGAATTAATACTTTCATTGACTCCTGTGATCCACTGCTTATAGTGTGTAGAGCTCTGGTACTTTCCGCGTACCTCGGTTAGCAGCAGCTCCTCGCCATTGAAAAAAGGAAGGCTTTTGATTTCCTTAGCGTGCGGGTGTCTTGAAACTCTGTGTCTCAATAAGGCAGTAGTCGTGTTGAATAGCGAAGAGCATATGTCGCACTTGGTCTTGTAAGTAGCCATGTTCTCTCTGACGACGACAACGTGTGCTGGAATTCTTTCATTTAAATGTCAAATATAGATCAATCAGACTGATGCTTTGAATTGGCGTTTCCGGCTCTCGACAAAAGCGTATGTATGCTGGCTGTAATTTAACGTTCCCGCGGTAGTTGTTGTATCTGCAATTTCTCCTCGTATGTGCACAAATGGCTAGAAACAAGAAGAAGAAGGTGAACGACAAGGAAGGATTGAAAAAAATTCGGAAGGATGCTAAAAAAAGATGGAAAGCACGAAAAAAATTGAGAAAACTTTGTTATGACGTGGAGTTAAAACAGGAAGCCAGAGCTAGAGAAGGCAATGTGGCGGAAATCGAGGAAAGCATTGAAGTTCAAGAAGAAATGGACGTAGATCAGTCGGTTTCTGGTGCACAGGCGCTAGTTCACAAAGTAGGCAGCAGTCATGACCAAGACGAGCTCTGCGACGACAGGCGCCAAGAAGAAGAAGGTGCAGATGGAACGGCAAATCCTGAGAGAGGAAAAGTTGATGAAGAACACGAGGTCAACGTTGCGCTAAACAAAACCTCTCTGATAGAAGTCTCTCCGAAACTTCATGGATCCGTAAAAGAAATCTCTGCATGTGAAGTCATAAAGAGTAAAACTTGTTTGGGAGCGGGAAGTTTTGGCAGCTGCTATCTGGCAAAATACAGGGGAATAACGGTTGCTGTAAAGGAGTATCACGTGCATAGAAACGTCGACGAAAAAATCCTGAAAAGAGAGGTAATACATGAAGCTACTGTACTTTCTCGTCTTGGTGACCATCCTGGACTCCCTCTTTTGTTTGGAGTTTCAACCTTACGACAGCCTTATCGCCTTATTACACAGTTTCATGGCGAAGAAAAGAGCTTAACTCTCATGAAAGCATTGAAAACGGTTTCCTTGTCAAATCAAGAATGGACGAGTATCATGAAAAACATTTCCCTAGCTGTGTCACAAGTACATGAAATGAAATTTCTACACAACGACATCAAGGCAAACAACGTCGTGCTGGAAAGACGCGGGCACAGTTGCAATCCGGTTTTGGTAGACTTTGGTAAAGCCCAAAAAATTGAAAATCCTAGGCCACGGAAAGTACTTTCACTGTCAGAGCAAAGGGTGTACATGAAGAAATACCCGCATATTGCACCAGAGCTTCCGAGAGGCCAAGGAACGCAGAGCATTTCCAGTGACGTATTTTCGCTTGGCTTTATGTTTATTAGTATCAAAGAAATCATGAAGCCTTCTAGCTCAAGGCAAGTTCACTTTTTGACTTACAAGCTGAAGATGGCAGTGCATGCCGTCCCCTCGCTTCGTCCATCAATCAAAAGCATTTTAAAAGTATTAACGTTACTCGAAGTTTCAGAGAAGTGAACTTTTAGAGTTGCAGTGGCCGTATGTAAATATTATTACTAGCCTATTGCTACAGACATTCACATTAATAATTGCCTAGCATTTTCAAATGCTTTTCTTTTACTTTTTATAATGCATTCATTAGGATGTAAGTACTAGAAATCAAACCATCCTATCATGATTATTTATTCATCGATTCGGCCAGTACAGTAATTACTTTAAGCTCAAACTTGAAGTTGATTTGGTAAGCTTTATAACCAAGACAAATAAGATTTGAAGTCGCTTGATAGTCATGATAATTTGGTATATTTACCAGATTTATACTGCCGGTTAATGGCCGATTTTGAAATCGTTAGAGGGCTACGGGCCATTGAAGTGTCCGGTTTGCCGACTAGCATTTCGCCGACCGTCAATCAGAGCTGAAATTAAGAATGAACGATACCTGAATTCTTTTCTTGATTGAAATTGAAACTTAATTCAAAAATTTTAGAGGATTAGAAGACTAAAATATTGAATTTAGTGTGAGATTTGCCTCAAAATAATACTTGATTGTTAATTTTCAATTTTAGTGAAATGCTAGTCGGCAAACGAGACTTCGAACTACGAGGGCCGCACTTCAACGATAACGGTTATAAGACAATTCGAAACATGCGTTAATTGCAAATTTTATGATTTGATAAGATACGCTACTTTGTGAACGATGCCAGTATAATACTGTAAATCCAAAAGTAATTTTAACCGAATTTCGTTTTCCGGTATCAAAATTTTTACTTATACTGGTATTTAATTATTGTTACTGTTTCACCTAGCGGCCACTAGAATATTTTATAAATCAAAAAGATTTATCAAATTGTTAATTACTAGTAAGCGATAGCCATTAATTACTTATAAACTTTTTGAAGTCAGATGATATCGAATCGCTTTACGCAAACTTTGAACGGTTTATTTGTTAGGAACATTGTCCATAAATAAATAAACACGCGGTAATCAATCAAGTCTTAGCTTGAGTTAGTTGGTACTTCACACCTATAACTTCCGCTTGGCTGTAGTTTTCCAAGCCAAGGAAAGGTATCAGTTCGAACATTCAATGTTCAAAAACAGCGGGGCACCCACATTCCTAAGCAGTATAAAGCTCGTCATGCAACCAACTTATTGTTGCACATCAATTCATTCACCATTTCTTATAGTACCTGTTATTATGCGCTTGGCTTTCTTTTTTACCTATTTTAATAACAAGGGATAAAAACAGATATTAGGCGCGATCTTGAGCAGCACTAGCTTGTTCTGGGTTCAAGATCAATATATAAACGATAATAGTGCTTTATCAAACGTACTGCTTAGTTGGGCCCTTCTCCTTAGATATACAATGAGTAGTAGGTTGAAAACAAGAAACAGAACCAGAATGCCAATAACAACTCCCATGGCTGTTGAAGCTGGGAAGAAATTGAGAAAAGTTAGAAATGGCTAAAAAGCAAAAGCACTTTATTTATTGATTTATTTTGAATTATATCGTTTTTTACGTAGAAAACGTTTTTTCTGTTACTTACAATACTTTGATCCTTCTTCAGTACAATAACTCATTGCTATTACGAGAGAGAACAGAAAAGATTCATAAAATGAATATAAAAAGGCTACAGCAGAAACAAAGCGCCCTTCAATCTTGCTTCTTCGTCTTTTCTAAATAGTGACCTCACATATTCGAAGTGAAAGCGGAGTAAAATTGTAATGAATATTATATTATGAACATTTTAGATTTGATTAATTATTTTTATGCATATCTTTTGAAACAGACCATTTGCAGCCGTTGCTTCATCTGCTGTAGTATTTACAGTCTTAGTACTTCCATCATCCTTCACACTTTCTCCATATTTATTCCATGCAGTAACCATAAACATGTATGTTTTGCCATAAACAATGTCCCTTGTTATTTTATATTCAAGCTGTTTAGAATCAGTGACGTTATCATACTTTGTCCACTCAGCTTTATGTTTCACTTCCTTGATATAGATGGTATAGCGCGTTATGTTACCACCATTGTCATCTGGTTTTGTCCACCTCAAGACGACTGAGAGCTTGGAGTCTTTGCCATTGAGAATAGTTGATATCAGGTGAGGGATTGAAGGCTTGCCTACGAGAAAATAACAATATGGAAAATTGAATTTCAAGTTAATGGTAACATTTAAGGCAGTCGGACTGCATTACCTATCACTTGGTATGTTGATTGGCTGGAAATCTCAAAAAGTTGCACCCAATGTTGCAGCTATGTTCACACCATGAAATTTGTTGCGCGCAATGTTGCAAGAGTAAAACGCACTTCAACTTCAGATTCGTTGCATGCAATGTTGCAATTGCGTGTAATAAGTTTCAGGGGAAGACACATGCTGCAACATTCCTGTTGCTTGCAATGCTGTGTGCATTGTTGCGTGCAATGTGCACCGTGTGTCAGCACCTTTATCATAAATTTGCTAACTAGTAGCAGCATCACTTGGATATATTTACCGATTGTCTTTGTTCTGATAACTTTTGAAGACACCACTCCATATCCAACAATATTCCTGGCACAGACCTTGACAGTGTAGAGTGTGTTTGCTTTCAGTCTTGTTATCACAGCATGAGTATTCACTGTGATCACTGGGGGCTTGGTACTGACTTCCAGTAAGTAACCAGTGACAACGAGTCCACCATCATCAGCAGGTGTGGTCCATCTAATAGTTATAGATGATGCTTCAAGCTCGGTTATTGCTATAAAAAGTGGACCTGGAGGAACTAGATAAAAGAGATGATTGCTAATGATTTCGAAAGGCTGGACTAAACAAGACAAATAATAGTAAATGATCTTAACAAGCTTAACTTACACAGTCGAGTGACATTGATAACGTGCTCATCACTTCCCAGGATGTTTGTTGCCCGACACTTGTACTGTCCATAGTCCCCTTGGTCAGCAGTTGTCAGTAGTGTTACCTCACTACCCCAGGGTACAATGTTGACACCTGTAGTAATTTGTTGGTTTGTACCATGATATTCTTGGTGCAGGTAAACCAGTTGCTAAACATCTGAGACGAATACTGTAACCATTCCACGACTTTAAAGTCATAGAAGACTCTGATGTGTCGATTCCAGGTAGATCTAACAGTTCAGAAGAAAAGGAGAAATTTAAGGTTACGGACATTTACTTTATTAGATAAGGAATTCTATACTTACAGTATACCACTACCATAGTCTGTGCAGTGACTACATTCTCATTAGGGTTGTTGCTGGCCTGACACTCGTACGTCCCATTCTGATCTCTTCTAATGTTTGGTATCCTCAGTGTAGCACTTCCTGTTTCTGTAATCTTGTTCACGTGACCTATCTGTACCCACGTGATGTTAGGTGTTGGTGGACCAACAGCAGTGCAAGGCACACTCAAATCTTGACCCTCTGCTATATTCTTTGTCAGTGGTGGCTGTGGCTGGAACTTGGGAGTTACTTTTAAAGAAAATGTCGTAGAAAACATCACGTTTGTGTAAGCAAGTTGAAGAGGCAATAGTCTGCACAAACAGGTCATGTGACCCCATCCCGCTAAAAATATTTTGTTCAAAATGTTTCAAAGTACCCCCTCCCCTCAAATAGCGGTACGTTACAAAGATTAGGTTTAAATAAGCTACAGCATACCAGCACATTTGGCAACTGATATTTGAATTATATAGCGACCAATACAGTACAATCTTATTTTTTGTTTACTTTAATCTTTAAACTGGTCCAGGGTTATGGCAGAAAGACAGAACACCCTCAGAAATTAAATGTTTGATTGTTCAATATATGCAAATGGTGGTTTGAAGGCTGTAAAAAAACATACCGGTCACGACGAGTTCCACTTGGTGTTCAATAGGGTTTTCTGCTTTAAGTACCAGACTGCATCGATATATCCCGTTATCGGCAGTAGTCACATCAGTAATGACCAGAGTAGCAGTGGACTCTCTGCTTACTCGATCAGGGTTCAGTAATCTTGGTGGACATGTAACTCTGTTGATGACAAAACTCCAGTTGTTGGTGTACTTGTCATCACTACCGATTCTCCATTCATTACTTCCCTTCTTATAAGACCATACTGGCGAGTTGGATTGAAACTCTCGTCTTCTATCATCCACATGGTAGTCCCACACAAACCTGGCTGTTCCTCCACTAGATACGTACAACACACGGGGAGGGAAATGAGTGAAGCGAGCTGTTGTGTCTACAAAACAGCAACTTTTATTTAATATAGTTATTTGATTATGAAAATGAACTTATGTCCCTTAGATTTGAATCATTCGAAAGAAATTTGTTTTTCGTTTTATTTGGGCAAAATAAAGCTGATTATATTGTCTCGATATAATATGCCTTCCGGGCTGAACTTAACATCAGTCTACACAACTTTCGTCGATTACGAGTGAAGACATTGCAGTGTGACTTCCTTGAACGTTTTGAACGACAATGTTTACAATGTTATGGTATCAGAATCGAACCGTGTTCATTGATTAACTCGATTTATTCTAATAATCATCAAAACTTTGATTGACCACCTTCAAATATTGATCGCTGTAAATTTGTAGAAATTAGGAATCACTGAAGAATGTATAAAATCAATATAAATAAGTAATTTACAATTTAGTAATAGACTTACCTACGTGAGGAAGTAAATACAATCCACCGATGAAACCAAGAATGTAATAAGAAATGATAGGTATCTGTCCAACACTCATCATGAGGAAGAATTTGACATTCGAAAATCTAGCACTTTAAAAATAAGGTGGACTGTTTTACATCAAATCAGAACAGATGGTGATCAGTATCAGCAAGTCTTGCTGCTTAAGCAAAATTTAATTATGCACATGAACACGTTTGTCGTGGTTGACCTTTTGTACTTCGTTCCACCGCTTGTCTGTTTTAGTGGGTAACGCAAGGGCACTAGAAGAACTAAACTAGGATTGGATTTTTATAGCATTTGCAGATTAATTAAATCAAAATATTGTTATACTTGTTCATTCATTTCGTCCGTTGAGTTCCTTTACTGCAAAATTGTTGTTTGTTTAACTCTAAAATAAACTTATTCTAGTAATTTAACAGCCATTCCATACTTGACTCTGTAAGTACCAACAAAAACGGGTTCATTAAAAAATGGCTGATGAATATTGGCTTATGGAAACTTTATATTTATGTATTGTTGATGATTGTCTTTGTATCAAACTTTTCGTTGTTTATTTATTTCAAGAACATATATCCTTGTTTATGTTGTATTTCAAGACGTAATTTGATTTACAATTATTTTCAATATTTCAGCCCATGTTTGTGTGGCAGACTCACTGCTATTAGCCTGCAGGGATTGATAGGTTAATCAAAGGGTATGTTTACTGATTCCAGATGATTCAAGGCTATAGCACTCTTCACTTCCCTTTATAAATTCTTTCATTTCACGTTAACCTGAATATTCTTGAACTCATATTATTGTCATATGGCAGACTCCCTGCTATTAGTCTGGAGGGATTGATAAGTAGAATCTTGGTTTCTTATATTTAGGGGTTCATATGGCTGTTGCTCGTTATTATTATCAAGCCGCACATTGGGTTCCACGGATCTTGTTCGAAGTGGCTCGTACACTGGTATTTGGACACCTTGTTCAGAGGTATCTGGAAGATTGAGTCCCTCATAATGTTTGGGATGATTAGAAAGAATTTCTTCTTGAGGATTTGCAATCTCATTTAGCTGTTGTATCGTTTCATATTCTGGTCCTGTATTGCTAGGCGGCTGTGGACGTGATGTTGTAACGGCGGATACCACCTTCTTATCCATCTCAAGATCGTTCTTAAAGAAAGAAGAAGTCTCTAAATCACTGGTAATATGAATAAATATATAGTGTTAAGGAAATGGCATCCACTTACAGAGTAGATCTCCTCATCAGCCGCTTTTTTGGTTCTAGAATTAAACAAAAAGAGGAACAATATATCATTTTTATAAACTTAGACAATAATATATATGAGCATAAACATGTTTATAATTTTCTTATCCATGATGTTTTATTTATAAAGTTTTACCTTTGGTTATCTTGCTTTCCTTTTAGACCTGAATGACAACAAATTCAATGTTAATGAAGAAAACGCAATTATACAGCATGTGCATGTTACTTCATCTTAAGCTCACACTAGTTTTTAGCTAGTTATCTCTTCTTATTACTTCATCTTAGTTGACGATAAAAAAGCATTCCTCATTAGCTTCTCTTGTTAGATCAACCAACATGGCGGCTGTTTGATTGGTATCCTCCTATCCTTGGGGTGCATGTTAAATCACAGCCGCCATGACGGTTGACAATAATAAAGCATTCCTCATTAACTTCTCTTTTAAGATCAACCAACGAGATGGCGGCTGTTTCATTGTTATTTATATCTCAAGGGATTTTAAATCACATGGTTGCACACACTCTATCAAGTGAGAAGAAGAAGGAGAAGCCCAAAACGATACCTTCATTTTTTTCTGTTTAGGATTAAGCTGTTTATTTTGATATTATGTTGTTAAAAAGATAAAGTGAAATTCGCAGAAGTTCATTGCATTAGTATGTGACACATAACAACTTTGCAATATTAATAAAGTTGCATCGTGCTGGGATCCGGACGGTTCCTGGTAAGTGTTGGGAATAATACAACACTAATCAACCTCATTCCCCCATTCCCAGGAAATGGGAGAAGAACACTCAATGGCCATTTCTTATAGAAAAAATTTCCTAAGGTAACTATAGGAAACTACTATTGCAAAGACCAGTTTGAAGCACACTTACAGTGTAATCTGTCTTTTTGTCTCGACCACAGAAATTGCAGTAAATTCAAACCAAGAGAGAGAACGAGAATTGCGATAATCACTCCAAGAACAGCGGTGACTGGTAAGAGAAAAGTCAAAGTTTCAATAATAAACAACAAATGACTAAAGAAGTTATATAACTGTGAGTTGACTTATTCTTGTAGAATGGCATCGTATTGTTATCATTCTTAGAACTTACTGTACTTCGAGCCTCCCATTGGACAGCTGTTGACTGATTTACCTAAGAAGTAAAGCAGTTTGAAAATAATTCAAAAAATTCTTTATGAGATCATCGAAATGCACATTTCTTTAACCCGGCCATACCTCGCCCAGAAAGAAATATACTGTACTATAAGATACTAAGGCCATGTACATACCACTGGCATATGCAGTCTTATCTGCTGTAGTATTTACAGTCTTAACATTACGTTCATCCTTGATGCTTTCTCCATATTTGTTCCACGCAGTAACAGTAAATGTGTATGTCTTTCCATATTCAATTGTCGTTCCCACGATGTATTCCAGTAGAAGATCATCTCTGACTTCCTCTATCTTATTCCAGTCAGATTGTTTGCTTTCTTCTTTCATGTAGATAGTGTAGCGTGATATCGTTGCTCCATTGTCATCAGGTTTCTTCCACCTTAGAAGAACTTTTCTTTTAGATTCCGCTTCTATGAGTAGGGAAGTCAACAGTTCTGGAATGCCTGGTCTGCCTTAATTAAGAGCGACGTAAAGTAATCAGCAGTTATTTATTAAAATCATTTGCTAGTAAAATTACGGTTACCTCAAAATTGACATATAAACAGTCAATCTAGCTATGGGCGAATGGAAATCTAGTATGGAGTAGCTGTAGTGCAGTTGCTGTAGTGCAGTTTTTGAAGTGCAGTTGCTGTAATGCAGTTGCAGTAATGAAGCTGCCCGCAGTGCATTTAACTCCCATGCCACATCAATCTAGGTCTCCCTCGGTACGAACCCAGCACTCGGTATCACAAGTGAGTAGACTATGTTAAGCCTCTTCCCTAATTTAAATGTTTTTTCCCTACACATATCAAGCAAAGCTTCACTCCATACATGGCATGATCAATTCCATATTTGATTGGTTTTACTTACCTGTTTTCTCGGTAGTGATAATCTTGGTTGATGACACTCCATAACCAATATCGTTCTTAGCATATACTGTAACCCTATACTGAGTGTCCTTCTTTAAGCCTGTTAGTACTGCATATGTGTCAATTGTCCTTACAAAGATGTGGGAATCAGATTCCAGTAAGTAACCATTGGCAGGACTTCCACCATCATCAGCAGGTTTGGTCCATCTCACATTTGCGGATGATGCTTCAATCTCGGTTATCGTTATTGTAACAGGACCTGGGTCAACTAGATGAGCAAACACTTCTTCAGTAACAGCAGCTCAATGCCGTATAGGAAAACATACTTACTTTTTTGAAGTCATGTCCTCGAGCCCTGCGTTGGATAAAATGCTGGTAATGGTTTTACATGCATAACCTAATCTATACTTACACAGTTGAGTAACATTGATGACGTGTTCATCGCTTCCCAGGATGTTTGTTGCACGACACTTGTACTGTCCATAGTCCCCTTGGTCAGCAGTTGTCAGTACTGTTACCTCACTACCCCCGGGTACACTGTTGATACCTGTGGTGATCTGCTGATTTGTTGGTTTGTACCATGATATTCTTGGTGCAGGTAAACCAGTTGCAAAACATCTTAGACGAATACTGTTGCCATTCCATGACTTTGATCTTAAAGAAGACTTTGATAAATCTATCGCCGGTTTGTCTGAATTTGAAGAAAATCAAAGAGGGATATAAGTCTTAGCGATTTGTACATTCAGATCTCAATAAGTTCAACAGTCAAGGCTATATATAATTTTACCTACACTGCACAGTAACTTGTATACTGGCCATTGCTTCTCTTCCTATCCCGTTACTAGCTGTACACTTGTATGTCCCTGCATGTGATCTGCTGACTGACGGCATGTTGTAGACATTCCCAGTGTAAACAGATCCTGTTGGTGTCTTCCATTTGATGGTTGGTGGTGGATAGCCATCTGCATCACATTTTATACTCAGGGAGTCTGTCTCATTCACGGTTTGGTTTAGTAACGTTTCCAACTTGATCGAGGGCTGGTCTGTCATGATTGAAGCATATGTTACAATCATAACCCAAATAGAAAGAGGATGCGACGATATGAGAATGGAGGCCGGTTGTCATTTGTGAAAAGTACGGCAGCATTGCAATTCTAGAGGTGAGTGAATTTTTTTTTAAAAACAGTGCTTTCAAAATATCAGTGATTAACGTCTTTTTGCTGAAATAAATATATTTCATTTTTAATTAATGTATTAATTAACTCATCCTAGCCTCCTTCAAGGGGAGTCGATTAATACATGCAAAAAATAAATTCAAAATCAATCAAATATCTCGAGAGAGGAAATATGCACTGAGGACGACCAATGAACTGAAATTCAGCATAGGTATACTTACATTTTACAATCACAGTTGCAGTTGCACTGTCAGTGTGTTCCCTGCTGTCATATGTGTTCTTTGCTGTACATATGTATTTGCCAGCATCTGTTTTGATAGCATCAGGTACTCTTAGTGTTCCCCCAGTTACTGTGTGACCATCTTTGATGACACCAGCAGCCTTTGTCCATGATATGGATGGTGGTGGATAACCATCTGCTATACAGCTGAGTACGATCTCATCTCCTTGTACAACTGTGATACTTGGAGAAGCAACACTGCTTTGAGGAGGATCTACAATTACGTTACATTTATGTATCAACTTAGCAAGTCGAGATCCCTTTCTATGGTCTGTACTCTTATCGAACATGGAATGGCGTCAGCATAAGATCCAAATCAAGTGGAACCACGAGTACAGCCAGTGACTCATCTAACATTCAGTCGTTAATGAACTTATATTATACTTTTTTATTATTTATTATTATTATATTTATTTATTTATTTTTTTTATTTTTTTTTTCTCGGACAAGGACCTAAAACCGTAGGCCCTGTCTCTCAACCCTTCCTAACCTACAGTAAAATGGGGGACATAAAAGAACCTGTTGAATTATACGTATAAGATTAGGGGATTATCTCCCAATTCAACAGCCTATCCTAATCTGGAGGCATTAATACTAACTTACTTACAAATCACTCATGATTGTAAGCTGCACGGCTGCTACTAGCGCCTAAATACGTAGCCTGTAAAGTCCTCCACTGGTCATGATTGTGAAGCGCATTGAGACCATGTAAAATGCGCTATATAAGAACCCCGTTATTATTATTATTATTATTATTATTATTATTATTATTATTATTATTTTCTCATTCTATAGCAAATTATCGACCGCCGTTAAATTCTTAATAAGTTATAGAGAAACTCCCTGAAAACCACATGTATATTTGTGATGGCCGCATATAACAGTCAGTAACAACAATAAACATAACAACAGTGGCGAAAAAATGCTTGTTCATACTTACAATAAACAGACACAACAGTCTGTGTGGTGACTGGATCCTCATTTGGGTTGTTCCTGGCCTGACACTCGTACGTCCCATTCTGATCTCTTCTAATGTTTGGTATCCTCAGCGTAGCACTTCCTGTTCCTGTACTTTTGGTCACGTGACCTATTATCTGTACCCATTTGACGCTGGGTGTTGGTGGACCAACAGCAGAGCAAGGCACACTCAGCTCTTGTCCCTCTGCTATGTTCTTTGTCAGTGGTGGCTGTGGCTGGAACTTGGGAGTTACTTTTAAACAAAATGTTAATTAAAACATCACGTTTATGTAAGCAAGTTTAGTAGGCAATCGAGCTTGCACAAACAGGTCATGTGACCCCACCCAGGTTAGGACAACCAGTTCATCAAAATTAACATTAAAATAAAAAGAGATCCTCCATAGTAAATAGGCAGGTCAGTTTTGGCTCATAAACGTGAAACTTTAAAAACAAAAATTTATGAAGATTACTAAGAAAACTCTCAAAAGTATTTTTTATCTTAAATGAATCTTAATAATTATAAGGAATATTAAAATTAAATGAAGCTGCTTACCTGCCACAGTCAGACTCATTTTATATCTCGTTTCAAGACTTCCTTCCAGGACTCTTAGAGCATATTCCTTGGTATCACTGATACTAAGGTTTGTTATTTTGAACCAAGCTCGACCAACAGGCAAGTCTCCCACGTAATAAACTCTTCCTTTATAACTCGATGCAGCTGGGGTATCCAAGTCAGAGCTATAGATAGTAACGTTGGCCCATTTATCCACGTATATGAGCTGTGGATTTATTCCCAGGTTATCTGCCGGATCCACCAATCCCCATCTCACTTCATCAATACTTCCACTTGTTCTGTTCCACATGAAGACGACATCTTGACCAACATTTCGTGTGATGCCATGCGCTATAAAAAAAGCCAAGCATGTTAATGATGGCTTGGTTGGGGAAAAAGCTTCCAAGAATGGTACAAGATGTGTCAAAGCTCATTGGGAATCAGACTGAATGTTTATGTTTGAGTAAATTAATGCTGAGTGTGATGTACTTATTACTCCAGTTTCGAGTTCTCTGTTGCTCAGTGTTAGCCTCAACTTTATGCAGAATATTCATTTATTCCACGGAAGGTCCGTGGAATTTCAAAGTGTTTGTATTGTTTAAGTTGTGCATTCTTTACTTTACCTTTGGTATCTGTGAATATTTAGACATATTTTGGCAAATGAGTCTGTAATCAAGGAACACAGCACTGAGTAATTTGGAAGTCAAAAATGGTCTTTTACTCACTATGTACACACTCTGTTGAATCAGTCAGATGTATAAATGTATAAATCAAGTAGATCCTTATCTCCCGTCCGAAGTAAAACTAATTCCACAAATACAGAGGTAAGGCAAATGCTCATTATTGGCGTTTAGAAAACTTTTATGTTACATTTTTTATGGGAGACCACAAAGTCCAAGTTGAGTCTAACCGACAATACATTGATCACACTTATTGAGCTTAACATAGCCCTATATATAAGTCAACATGTATATCATGACCGCAACTATGCCAGTTGACTCAAAAATTGAACTATTGGTTCCATGAGATTCAAACAAACAAATATCCTTGTTATGCAGACTCAAACTGCAAGTTAAATTGAACGTGAATATGACATATCCTTTCTTATTAAGCAGTCACACTTCAGATTTGCACGTAAATTCATTATAAAGTAATAAAAGCTAAAACATTTTTTCAAATATTTTCAAGCGTTTATAAAACTGACTAACGGCTAAAGGTAGCAGAATCTTAATGTTTAAATTGAGCATTACAGTTCGAAGGTATGTTGTGATTTAAAGGAAATCCATCGGATTGATTAAAAAAATAAACACATTCACTAACCTTCAGTAGGAAGTAAAATCAATACACTGAAAACACAGGAAATAAGAATGTACACGATTGGTAATTGTAAAGCTTCCATTTTGTAAAATCGTTGTAAAATCGTCTCTGGAAAACGAAGAAATGCCCTGTAAAAAAGCGAGCGATAATGTTTACGTTCTGAGAGAGAAGTTATATATGCTGATCATTACTTGGCTGAAGTTGACCTTTTATGTATGATCACTTTATGTAGATTATATCTGGTAACGCAAACGTGAGAGATAACACAGGTAGCCCAGAATATATTTATTATTGAAGCTTTTCTTCAGCTTTTCCTTTTGTTCTTGCCGACTTCATTTTATTGGTTTTCTTTCTTATTTGGTTCTTTTTCCCTCCTGTTTTTTGTCTTAGATTTTTCCTCCTTTCCTTTCCTTTTCTTCTTCTTTTCTTTCTTTCCTTTTTTACTCTTCTTCCTAGGTATAAACTGGGTAAACGTGAAAAGTGAAATCTTCCTTTACAGCAATAGTTATTTCACTTCTTTATCTATAAAGGAGCACTAATGCTGAAGACTGCAGAAAAACAAAAAAAGTAACATCGTGAAGTTTTCTTAGTTAACTGAGGTAACAGACAAACGACGAAATAGCAGCCATCGACGCGGTTATCTGATCCACGTAAAGTTATATCTATGGGATGGGAGGGAGGGGGAAGAAGTGATGGCTGCCTGTTATAAAAATGTAAATCTAGTTCACATCCATACATTGTTGTTGTCATTTTTTCTTTTATACTCTTTCTTTTTGCATTAATAATTGTTTATTAAACACTAAAAACAATGCTTTTATTCAAGATATAATAATATATTATATATTTAGCGAAAGCTATTAATTTTATTTTTTTATAAGGTATTCTTACTTCTTACTTTAGTTTTTTCCAAATCCACAGTGACTTAACTATTACGGTTAATCATACAGTATACATTTTTACTATTCCAGATGTCTCGAGGCTAACTCTCTTGATCACTTTCGTTTATAAATGACAATACCATTTCACGTTAACCTGAATATTCTTGAACTCATATTATTGTCATATGGCCGACTCCCTGCTATTAGTCTGCAGGAATTGATAGGTAGAGTGTTCGTTTACAATATTCAGGGGTTCGTACTGGTGTTGTTCATTATCTTTACTCTGCAGATTGGGTTTTCCCGATGATCTTGTACAAAGGGGCTCATACACGGGTCCTTGGGCACCTTGAATAGACGTGTTTGGCATCAGATTGAGTCCTTGATAATTACTGGTATCACTAGAAGAGCCTGCCTCGTTAGGATTTGATTGATGGATGGTTTCATATTCTGGTCCTGTTTGGACAGCCTGTGGAGCACGCGATGCCGTAACTGCTGATGTTACCTTTTCTTCCAATTCCAAGTCGTTCTGAAAAAATTGACATGAAAGATCAAATACATAGCACTTAAAAAAGGTGTGAAATTTGTTGTAATGTTTAACACAACGATGACTTACATGATAACTTTCCCCAGCAACAGATTTCTTCTGTGTTTGTCTTCATTAATGAGCGAAAGAAAATGAGATTATTACGGTTTTACACTCACAAAACAATCCGCGAACCATTCCCCAAACAAAAACAACAACAAAAACAACAAAAATAAGCAAGTAAATATAACAACCAAATTATTGTTGCATATCAATTCATTCACTGTTTCTTATAATACCTGTTATTATGCGCCTGGCTTTCTTTTTTACCTATTTTAATAACAAGGGATAAAAACAGATATTAAGGCGTTCATGAGCAGCACTAGCTTGGTCTGGGCTCAAGATCAATATATAAACGATTATGCTTTATCAAACGTACTGCTTTGTTTGACTCTTCTCCTTAGATATACAATGAGTAGTAGGTTGAAAACAAGAGATAGAACAAGAATGCCAATAACAACTCCCATGGCTGTTGAAGCTGGGAAGAAATTGAGAAAAGTTAGAAATGCCTAAAAAAGCAAAAGCACTTTATTTATTTATTTTTTTAAAAATTGTATCGTTTTTCCACGTAGAACATGTATTTTCTGTTACTTACAATACTTTGATCCTTCTTCAGTACAATAACTCATTGCTATTACGAGAGAGAACAGAAAAGATTCATAAAATGAATATAAAAAGGCTACAGCAGAAACAAAGCGCCCTTCAATCTTGCTTCTTCGTCTTTTCTAAATAGTGACCTTCTCACATATTTGAAGTAAAAGCGGAGTAAAATTGTAATGAATATTATATTATGAACATTTTAGATTTGAATTATTACTTTTATTGATATTTTTGGTACAGACCATTTGTAGCGGTTTCTTCGTCTGCTGTAGTATTTACAGTCTTGGCACTTCCATCATCCTTCACACTTTCTCCATATTTATTCCATGCAGTAACCATAAACATGTATGTTTTGCCATAAACAATGTCCTTTGTTATTTTATATTCAAGCTGTTTAGAATCAGTGACGTTATCATACTTTGTCCACTCAGCTTTATGTTTCACTTCCTTGATATAGATGGTATAGCGCGTTATGTTACCACCATTGTCATCTGGTTTTGTCCACCTCAAGACGATTGAGAGCCTAGAGTCTTTGCCATTGAGAATAGTTGATATCAGGTGAGGGATTGAAGGTTTGCCTACGGGAAAATAACAATATGGAAAATTGAATTTCAAGGTAATGGTAACATTTATGGCAGTCGGACTGCATTACCTATCACTTGGTATGTTGATTGGCTGGAAATTTCAAAAAGTTGCACCCAATTTTGCAGCTATGTTCACACTATGAAATTTGTTGCGCGAAATGTTGCAAGAGTAGAGCGCGCTTTAACTTCAGATTCGTTGTATGCAGTGTTGCGTGTAACAAGTTTCAGGGGACGACACATGCTGCAACAGTCCTGTTGCGTGAAATGTTGCGTGCAATGTTGCACCGCCGAGTGTCCGTACCATCATAAATTTGCTAACTAGTAGCAACATCACTTGGATATATTTACCGATTGTCTTTGTTACGATAACTTTTGTTGATACCGCTCCGTATCCAACAATATTTCTGGCACAGACCTTGACAGTGTAGAGTGTGTTTGCTTTCAGTCCTGTTATAACAGCATGGGTGTTCACAGTGATCACTGGGGACTTGGTACTTACTTCAAGTAAGTAGCCAGTTACAACGAGGGCACCATCATCAGCAGGTGTGGTCCATCTAATAGTTATAGATGATGCTTCAAGCTCGTTTATTGCTATAAAAAGAGGACCTGGAGGAACTAGATAAAAAAGATGATTGCTAATGAACTCGAAAGCCCGGACTAGGCAAGACTTAAGAAATTTAGTGCTATAATAGTAAAATACATTTCAAACGCTTAACTTACACAGTCGAGTAACATTGATGACATGTTCGTTACTTCCCAGGATGTTTGTTGCTCGACACTTGTACTGTCCATAGTCCCCTTGGTCAGCAGTTGTCAGTATTCTCACCTCACTACCCCCGGGTACAATGTTGATACCTGTAGTGATCTGCTGATTTGTTGGTTTGTACCATGATATCCGTGGTGCAGGTAAACCAGTTGCTGTACATTTTAGACGAATACTGTAACCGTTCCATGACTTTAAAGTCATAGAAGACTCTGATATATCGATTTCAGGTAGATCTAATAGTTCAGGAGAGAAGGAGAAATTTAAAATTAGGGACATTTATACTTCATTAAATAAGGAATTCTATACTAACAATATATTTCTACCACAGTTCGTGCAGTGACCGGTTTCTCATTCGGGTTGTTCTTGGCCTGACACTCATACGTCCCATTGTGATCTCTTCTAATGTTTGGTATCCTCAGTGTAGCACTTCCAGTTCCTGTACTCTTGATCACGTGACCTACTATCTGTACCCACGTGATGTTAGGTGTTGGTGGACCAATAGCAGTACAAGGCACACTCAGTTCTTGTCCTTCTGCTATGTTCTTTGTTGATGGTGGTTGTGGATTGAACTGAGGAGGAACTGCAAAAGACAAGAGCATTATCTTTTCCAAACACTCTTCAAGCCACTTAATGAAGACAATAATCAACAATCGTTAAAATTATTACTTACCTGTAACCCTCATATATGTCGAGTATTTCAATGCATTAGCATGTCCTTGTTCTAGTATTCCTGCAACATACGTGTTCGTATCTTGGATTGTCAGGTTTGTTATCTTGAACCAAGCATGTCCTGCACTCAAATCACCAACCCAGCTCACTCGTCCTTTATACCTTACAGCAGTGGTGTCTAGATCAGCACTAAAAACTGGCCCATTTAACCTAGTGCTTATGTATATAAACTGTGGTTTAATACGGCCACTGTTTTCTAGGACACCCCATGTCACTGATAAGATACTGTTGCTATTTGTGCTGTTCCACATGAAGACGACATCTTGCTTCACATTCTTCACGGAATGGCCTGGTATTGTAATGCTGCAAATCACTGCAAAATAATTGCATATGAAAATGTTGGTTAATGTAGATAAGTGTTATTAGTAATTCATCTTATCTCCCGTCCCAAGTAAAACCAATACCACAAATACAGAGGTAAGGCAAATGCTCATTATCGGCGTTTAGAAAACTTTTATGTTACATCTTTTATGGGTGGTTTTCAAGGTGTCTCGAACCAAATCCATCGCGAACTTTGCGACCGGCCTTTTGAATTCGCCTTTATTCTCTCTCTTCCATGTTGATTGTTATGGCTTTTTTACTTATATCTAGTTTGACTTAAATTATGATGATGTAGAAAACGTTTGAGTGCGCTCGTTAATTTCTCTGCTAAATTTGTCTACTTTCATCCTGTCCATATGGAAGTCTACTGATGATCATTGTGGTCTATCAAACATATTTTGTTCACCATTGCTTATACCACTTATACCGTGTTGGTCAAGTGGTACCGATGTTAGACCACAAAGTCCCAGTTGAGTCTAACCGACAATACATTGATCACACTTATTGAGCTTAACATAGCCCTATATAAGTCAGCATGTATATCATGACCGCAACTATGCCAGATGACTCACAAATTGAACTATTGGTTCCATGATGAGATTCCAACAAACAAATATCCTTGTTATGCAGACTCAAACTACAAGTTAAATTGAACGTGAATATAACATATCCTTTGTTAAACAGTCACACTTCAGATTTGCACGTAAATTCATTATAAAGTAATAAAAGCTAAAACATTTTTTCAAATATTTTCAAGCGTTTACAAAATTGACTAACGGCTATTGCAGAATGGCAATGTTTAAATTGAGCATTATGGTTCGAAGGTATGTTGTGAGTTAAGGGAAATCCATCGGATTGATTAAAAGAATAAACACATTGACTAACCTTCAGGAGGAAGTAAAATTAATACTCTTAAAACACAGGAAATAAGAATGTACACGATTGGGAATTGTAAAGCTTCCATTTTGTATCGTTGTAAGCTCTCTGGAAAACGAAGAAATGCCCTGTAAAAAGCGAGCGATAATGTTTACGTTCTAAGAGAGAAGTTATATATGCTGATCATTACTTGGCTGTAGCTGACCTTTTATGCTTGATCACTTTATGTAGATTATATCTGGTAACGCAAACATGAGAGTTAACACAGGTAGCCCAGAATATATTTTTTATCGAAAATTTTCCTTTCTTTCTTGACTTGATTTTATTGGTTTTCTTTTTCATTTGGTTCTTTTCCCCTTTTTTTTGTCTTTGATTTTACCTCCTTTCCTTTCCTTTTCTTCTTCTTTTCTTTCTTTCCTATTTTACTCTTCTTTTTAGGTATAAACTGGGTAAACGTGAAAAGTGAAATCTTCCTTTACAGCAATAGTTATTTCACTTCTTTATCAATAAAGGAGCACTAATGCTGAAGACTGCAGAAAAACAAAAAAAAATAACATCGTGAAGTTTTCTTAGTTAACTTAGGTCACAGACAAACAACGAAACAGCAGCAATCTACGCGGTTATCTGAGTCACGTTAAGTTATATCTATAGGATGGGAAGGAGGGGGAAGAAGTGATGTCTGCCTGATATAAAAATGCAAATCTAGTTCACATCCATACATTGTTGTTGCCATTTTTTGTTTTATATTCTTTCTCTTTGCATCAATAATTGTTTATTAAGCACTACAAACAATGCTTTTATTCAAATTATAATCTATTTTTAGATTTAGCGAAAGCTATTAATTTTATTTCTTACATTAGTTTTTTTCCCAATCCACGGTTAATCAAACAGTATACATTTTTACTATTCCAGATGACTCAAGGCTAACACTCTTGAGCACTTTTGTTTATAAATGATATTACCATATCACGTTAACATGAATATTCTTGAACTCATATTACTGTCATATGGCCAACTCCCTGCTATTAGTCTGCAGGGACTGATAGGCAGAGTCTTGGTTTCCAATATTCAGGGGTTCGTATTGATGTTGTTCATTATCTTTACGCTGCAGATTGGGTTTCGATGATCTTGTACCAAGGGGCTCGTACACGGGTCCTTGGGCACCTTGAATAGACGTGTTTGGCATCAAATTGAGTCCTTGATAATTACTGGTATCATTAAAAGAGCCTGCCTCGTTAGGATTTGATTGATGGATTGTTTCATATTCTGGTCCTGTTTGGACAGCCTGTGGAGCACGCGATGCCGTAACTGCTGATGTTACCTTTTCTTCCAATTCTAAGTCGTTCTGAAAAATTTGACATGAAAGATCAAATACATAGCACTTAAAAAAGGTGTGGGATTTGTTGTAATGTTTAACACAACGATGACTTACATGATAACTTTCCCCAGCAACAGATTTCTTCTGTGTTTGTCTTCATTAATGAGCGAAAGAAAATGAGATTATTACGGTTTTACACTCACAAAACAATCCGCGAACCATTCCCAAACAAAAACAACAACAAAAACAACAAAAATAAGCAAGTAAATATAACAATCAACTTATTGTTGCACATCAATTCATTCACTGTTTCTCATAGTACCTGTTATTATGCGCCTGACTTTCTTTTTTACCTATTTTAATAACAAGGGATAAAAACAGATATTAGGCGCGATCTTGAGCTGCACTAGCTTGGACTGGGTTCAAGATCAATATATAAACGATAATGCTTTATCAAACGTACTGCTTAGTTGGACCCTTCTCCTTAGATATACAATGAGTAGTAGGTTGATCACAAGAGATAGAACAAGAATGCCAATAATGACTCCCATGGCTGTTGAATCTGGGAAGAAATTGAGAGAAGTTAGAAATAGCTAAAAAGCAAAAGCACTTTATTTATTTATTTATTTATTTTAAATTATATCGTTTTCCACGTAGAAAATGTTCATTCTGTTACTTACAATACTTTGATCCTTCTTCAGTACAATAACTCATTGCTATTACGAGAGAGAACAGAAAAGATTCATAAAATGAATATAAAAAGGCTACAGCAGAAACAAAGCGCCATTCAATCTTGCTTCTTCGTCTTTTCTAAATAGTGGCCTTCTCACATATTTGAAGTAAAAGCGGAGTAAAATTGTAATGAATACTATATTATGAACATTTTAGATTTGATTTATTATATTTATTGATATTTTTTGAAACAGACCATTTGTAGCGGTTTCTTCGTCTGCTGTAGTATTTACAGTCTTGGCACTTCCTTCATCCTTCACACTTTCTCCATAGTTATTCCATGCAGTAACCATAAACATGTATGTTTTGCCATAAACAATGTTCTTTGTTATTTTATATTCAAGCTGTTTAGAATCAGTGACGCTATCATACTTTGTCCATTCAGCTTTATGTTTCACTTCCCTCATATAGATGGTATAGCGCGTTATGTTACCACCATTGTCATCTGGTTTTGTCCACCTCAAGACGACTGAGAGCTTGGAGTCTTTGCCATTGAGAATAGTTGATATCAGGTGAGGGATTGAAGGCTTGCCTACGAGAAAATAACAATATGGAAAATTGAATTTCAAGTTAATGGTGAAATTTATGGCAGTCGGACTGCATTACCTATCACTTGGTATGTTGATTGGCTGGAAATCTCAAAAAGTTGCATCCAATGTTGCAGCTATGTTCACACCATGAAATTTGTTGCGCGCAATGTTGCAAGAGTAAAACGCGCTTCAATTCAGATTCGTTGCATGCGATGTTGCGTGTAATAAGTTTCAGGGGAAGACACATGCTGCAACAGTCCTGTTGCTTGCAATGCTGTGTGCATTGTTGTGTGCAATGTTGCACCGTGTGTCAGCACCTTTATCATAAATTTGCTAACTAGTAGCAGCATCACTTGGTTATGTTTACCGATTGTCTTTGTTCTGATAACTTTTGAAGACACCACTCCATATCCAACAATATTCCTGGCACAGACCTTGACAGTGTAGAGTGTGTTTGCTTTCAGTCTTGTTATCACAGCATGAGTATTCACTGTGATCACTGGGGGCTTGGTACTTACTTCCAGTAAGTAACCAGTGACAACGAGTCCACCATCATCATCAGGTGTGGTCCATCTAATAGTTATAGATGATGCTTCAAGCTCAGTTATTTCTATAAAAAGAGGACCTGGAGGAACTAGATAAAAGAGATGATTGCTAATGATTTCGAAAGGCTGGACTAAACAAGACAAATAATAGTAAATGATCTTAACAAGCTTAACTTACACAGTCGAGTGACATTGATAACGTGTTCATCACTTCCCAGGATGTTTGTTGCCCGACACTTGTACTGTCCATAGTCCCCTTGGTCAGCAGTTGTCAGTAGAGTTACCTCACTACTCCCAGGTACAATGTTGACACCTGTAGTGATTTGTTGATTTGTTGGTTTGTACCATGATATTCTTGGTGCAGGTAAACCAGTTGCTAAACATCTTAGACGAATACTGTAACCATTCCACGACTTTAAAGTCATAGAAGACTCTGATGTGTTTATTCCAGGTAGATCTAACAGTTCAGAAGAAAAGGAGAAATTTAAGGTTACGGACATTTACTTTATTAGATAAGGAATTCAATACTTACAGTATACCACTACCATAATCTGTGCAGTGACTACATTCTCATTAGGGTTGTTGCTGGCCTGACACTCGTACGTCCCATTCTGATCTCTTCTAATGTTTGCTATCCTTAGTGTAGCACTTCCTGTTCCTGTAATCTTGGTCACGTGACCTACTATCTGTACCCACGTGATGTTAGGTATTGGTGGACCAACAGCAGTGCAAGGCACACTCAAATCTTGACCCTCTGCTATATTCTTTGTTAGTGGTGGCTGTGGCTGGAACTTGGGAGTTACTTTTAAAGAAAATGTCGTAGAAAACATCATGTTAGTGTAAGCAAGTTGAAGAGGCAATAGTCTGCACAAACAGGTCATGTGACCCCATCCCGCTAAAAACATTTTGTTCAAAATGTTCCAAAGTACCCCCTCCCCTCAAAAAGCGGTACGTTACAAAGATTAGGTTTAAATAAGCTCCAGCATACCAGCACATTTGGAAACCCAGTGCACGCTCCAAGAGCGTATTAGCGTATATTTTCAGTCTGTCACTGATATTTGAATTAAATATCGACCAATACAGTACAATCTTGAAACTAAATGCTTAGCTGTTCAATATATGCAAATGTTGGCTTAAAGACTTTAAAAAAATACCTGTAACAACTAGTTGCACTTGGTGGTTGATATTGTCTCCTGCTTTAGGTATCAGACTACATTTATATATCCCACTATCGGCAGTAGTGATATTAGTAATGACCAGAGTAGCATTGGCCTCTCTGCTTACTCGATCAGGGTTCATAAATCTTGCTGGACATGTTACTCTATTGATGACAAAACTCCAGTTGTTGGTGTACTTGTCATCACTACCGATTCTCCATTCATTACCTCCCTTCTTATAAAACCATACTGGTGAGTTGGATTGAAACTCTCTTCTTCTATCATCCACATGGTAGTCCCACATAAACCTGGCTGTTCCTCCACTAGATACGTACAACACACTGGGAGGGAACTGAGTGAAGCGAGCTGTTGTGTCTAGAAAACAGCAACTTTCATGTAATATTGTTACTTGCATATGACAATGAACTTATGTCTCTTAAATATGAATGATTCGAAAGAAATTCGTTTTTTCGTTTTATTTGGGCAAAATAAATATACTTTCCGTGTTAATGATGGTGACGTTAGGTAAGTTATTTTAGTGCTTTTGTTGTAACTAGTAATACTAAATGCTGGCCATTTTGATAATACAAATTTAAAATAGCTTTCATGTAAACCATGTATAAAATAATGATGCTTTTTAAACACTGTATCTATGAACCAGTTCAATTATGTATATTTAATTAAGCCTTAAAATAGAAGTTTCACTGATTAGCATATTAGAAGTATAAACCTTCGTAACTTAGAAACGCTTCACTCAAATCAAGAAATATTTTACCATTCAACTATTTACTTCATGTAGAATCAGTACTGAAAGTATTGTCCAAGGGTTCATGTGCACCTTAACTTCAATCATGTAGACATTGCAGTGTATCTACCCTGAACTTTTTGAACGACAATGTTTTCAATGTTATGTATCAGAAATCGTTAGGATTTTCATTGATAAACTTTTTATCTTACCAATCATCAAAACTTTGATTGACCACCTTCAAATATTGATCACTGTAAATTTGTAGATGTTAGGAATCACTGAAGAATGTATAAAAACAATACAAATAAGTAAATCACAATTTACTAATAGACTTACCTACGTGAGGAAGTAAAAACAATCCACCGATGAAACCAAGAATGTAATAAGAAATGATAGTAGGTACCTGTCCAACACTCATCCTGAGGAAGAATTTGACATTCAGAAAACTACCTCCTTGAAGATATCAGTGGTGGATTGTTTTATACGAAATGCCAACAAATGGTGATCAGTATCAGCAAGTCTCGCTGCTGCAAAGTAAAATTCAATTATGCACATGAACACGTTTGTCGTGGTTGACCTTTTGTACCTCTTTCCACCGTTTGTCTGTTTTACTGGGTAACGCAAGCGCACTAGAAGACCTAAACTAGGATTGGATTTTTATAGTATTTGCCAATTAATTAAATCAAAATATTGTTATACTTGTTGACTTATTTTGTCAGCTGTGTTACTTTGCTGCACTAAATTGTTGTTTAACTCCAAATAAATTAACGTATTCTAGTAATTTAAAGGCCGTTCCATTTAAACTTTTCTTTGTTCATTTGTTGATATAACGTAACAAATAATCAAGTATCAAGAGTCAATATTCCTTATTCAAGTTGGTATTAGATGTAATGGTAATTATTTTCAATATTTTTCTGTACATATAAGACCGTTGAATGCTATTCTCAAGCCCATTACTCGAATCACCATCTGATAATCACGCCATGTCTGTCAACAACGCTTATGTCAGCGTGGAACAAGACGACAAAGATGACAAAGAAACCGTAACTAAGCAACCACTACCGGAAGATCCCTATGATGAAGCGACGAAGCTTTGACTTGCTCAACGAGGAAAGTCACTGAGAAAGAATAGAGCCTTAAAATGTCGGTTCGTTTGTCTGAATAGGTGTAAAAAATACTTGTTTTTGTGTGAAAATTAAAAAGTGATTGCAAAAATGTGGCATATGTTTAAGATGCAAACGAAGACCTCTGCAAAAGCTAGAAAATAGTAATATGAGATAAAATAAAACATGTACGCTGAGCTAAAGGAGCAGAGAAAGTAAGGACTGGTAGAAAGGATCTCTCAAAAAATCTTTGCTTGATTATGGACTTAATTTTGGACAATTTATGGAAAATTAAGTAAACAAGAATAAGTAAAAAGCATTCAGAACAAAGCAGACTATCCCTACTATATTTTTCATCCCACAGCATTGAACATACGACCAATCAAATTGCGGTAAAGCCGTTGTATATTCGTCGGTATTCCACGATTTCTCCCCATTAGGTATTTAGGCATTAAGTATTTTTTCAATATTGTGACAACAAAATGGCCATACAATAAATACACGCTTTGCATGTGATGTGAAAGCAGCTCAATCTGGGGGACAAAACAAAAGAATTCCAATCTCCTGAGAACTGGAACCTATTGTTTTGTCCCCCAGATTGAGCTGCATTCCAAAGTGCTGCAAGGGGTCTAATCTAGGGACACACCATGAAAATATCTCTCCTTTAAATTGTATTTTGTTGTAAACTGGCTGCCATAAAGACTCGTGTGTTTACCAGAGATGACATACACAAGAGGGTATTTCACGTGGAATTGCATAAAAATTCAGGGATCCCACGGTAAATGTTACGTTCAATCTTAATTATTCTTCGTTTGCGCGTTACGTCATCGCGGCCATGTTGGTACCATTTAACAAAAGATTTCTCATTAGCATCCATTGTTAACGGTACCACAATGGCCGCCATGTTTTTGTCTTTTAACTCTCTTGGGAATACTTGTAACCTATCAATTGTTTATTCTATTTCATTAAAGTGCCTATCACCCTTCTGACAATATTCACAGTATTAATTCAACATGGGGTAAGATGTTGAATAACACTAAAAAATGGTATAGTTTAAGTACAGCTTCTTAAAGTTTTAAAGGTTTTTCCATACCATATGCTAATGTTGTGATGTAAGAGGAATAATCATTTAATATACAAAACATTACTGGCACAGATAAATTAAATTTAAAAAATCCGTCATTGTTTCCCTCATTGCTCTTATAGAAATGATTGAAAGTTAGTTTTCACATAGAAGCCGATATTTTGAATTACAAGGAACAACAAATAAGCATAAATGCCTTCATAGCTCTTCCATCATTTGAAAACAACAAGACTACAAAATATTATCGGCTGCATGTCAAATGTGCGCTTGGCTTGTCCGAATTTCGATCCCATGACGTAATGTTGTGACGTCATCTGTGGAAAACGCTATAGAGGTTTTGCACCATCACGTGCCCATGCCCATCATTCAGCTTGGACTGCCTGTCGTTAGTATTATATTGTTCCTGTCATCTAATATGGCTGCCGTCGCGTGATGGTGCAAAACTTCTATTACAGCGGCCATGACTATCACGAACATGAATCTTTATAGAGTCATTGAAGTGTGTACATCGATGTCATGTGCAGTGAGGTTTGACGCTGACCTCCATGAGGCTCTAAGTCTTCATCTAAACTTTGGTGCAACTTAAGACTCTGATAAAATCATCATCATTAATATTCTTTATTGAAAGACACATGTCTCATTATATAATGATACAGGAGAATTGAAAAAGCAGGCTGTCGGGGCGGGTGGAGGAAGTAAAAGTTCGATTAGGTGCTTATGTATTATAATTAATGCTTCAATACTGCAATACAGTAGTATGTCTATATAATAGACTGATCTAGCTGATGCATATTATTATAGGTCTTCAGGTCTTGGTAATCTGTAGGGTTTTGCCTGACACCAAGTGGATGGTATGTAGTGTCTGGTACGTTCTTGGCAAGCTGAGCATCAGGTAGTTTAAACTGTGTACGGTGAAGGGATTCGTAAGCTGGACCTTGACCTTGATGCGATGAACCAGCTTTATCAGAATGCGTGAGTGCTTGATAATGACTGGGTGTTTCTGTGGAGGGGCTGCTGTAGCCATTTACTCTGGATATTTCGATTGGATGATTATCACGATTAATTCTTATGGGCTCGTATTCTGCAGGTGGGGAGGTCTGTTGAAGATTTTGTGATACCGAAATGTGTGAAGCTTTGTTTTCTTCCATTTCTAGGGTGTTCTGTGAAAAAAAAAACATTTTTGCGAATTCATTCAGTGAGAAGAAACAATTAAAGTCCGACCCGTTATAATTAAACTGTGGCATTTTCTCAGCAACCCAGCTTGTCTCGCATGCTTGAAAATGTAGTTACAAGTCGCCGAGGTGAGGTGTTACACTTCTACTCGATCTTAGCAACTTGCAACATTTTTGGTTCTTCGGGAATAAATGAGAAATGTGCGCATGCGCTCTTGAAAAATATGCCTTAAAGTTGCGAGAAAAAGTTGTTGGAGCGATGATACACTTTGCAATACGTTGCCAGTTGCTGCAATCCGTTGCGAAAAATAGGACTGAACTCTACTTCTTGTAACGCTACGCGCAACAATACAACTTCGAGACAACCCTTTTACATTGTGCAATTCTGCAGCAACTTGCGTAACGAGACAAGGCAAACGACAATACGAGACAAGTTGCCAAGTTGCTGGAAAAATTGCAAAGTGCAGCAGGGCCTTTAGCATCGATTGTTGTTGAGTGATGACCAAAGCACCAATATTTGGTTTGTTTGGAACTAATGATTTTCAATAGTACGCTTTTTAGTATTAGAATCAATTCAATGGATTCTTTTATGATTAGCATTGATGGTTGAAAGAGGTAAACTATGATGATTATCAACAAACACATACGTCATAAACTGGATCTTCAACTGCTTTGTTCCTGGTGACTCTTGAAATTTAAAATGAAGAAAAATGAAAGGATCAATTCTTAGTTTACACCTGACGTCATAGCCGCCATCTTGGTTGAATTTAACCAAATAATTGTCAATTAATTATTTTTGTTGCATCATCCAACATGGCTGACGCATCTTTTGTTATTTCACTCTTCTGGGAATGATTGTAAACCAGCAATAGAACATTTTGTAATGGACAAAATTCACTTGGGCGTAATGTTTTGCTGACTTAATGTCACTTGTCATTCCCTTGAGAACTGATAAGATTATTTGTCTGAGTTCTATTCATATTCATTTGTCATATCATGTGCAACCATTAAGCAAAGAAATGATATTCTAGGGAATGACACGTGGTCTGTGATGGGAAAACATTATATTCACCATTTTCCATAGATGGGTTCACTGGCCAAACACAAAGCGTTCAAGCGAGGCGCCAAGGTACTTTCAAAGAATTATTCAAATTTGAACCTAGCAACCTCGACTGAATGTATGCTTTGTGTTTGACCAGTGAACCGATGTATGGAAAATGGAGAATCAGAGGCATATTACTGACAGCAATGTAGTTAAATTCAACTAATCACCTTTTTGTATTGGTATTTCCGGTTTGCTCTTCCCAAGAGACATTATATGCAAAGGAAACGAAAAAAATGTGTTAGAATTTCTGTCTAAGTTATTGTTAAATGATGCGATCTAACTGCATTTTTATGTTTAATAATTTCGTTTGATAGAGCAACTAACAAATAAGCCATATCAAACAATGAGTGTCAAAGCTCTCTTTCCCGGTCTTAATAACAGGGACTGGGGAGAAGCTTGTTTTTTCGTATTTTTTGTAGTTTTTTCTTGTTTTTCGTCTTCGCCGAGCTCATGAATGTCTCTCAGCCGTTTCGCCAGCCGACGAACACGCTTGTCCGTCATCTTTGACCTCAGAGTAAAGACCCACAATCCAAATATGGAATTATATGATTCCATATATGGAGTGACCTTTCTCAACTCGAACTTTGACACTAATGTAGGGAGCAAAACTTGATATGAGAGATTAAAGAAGATAAAAGAAGATAAAAGAAAAAAAAAGATCTAAAATATTTAAAATACGCCTACCTTTCCTTTTAATGTTCCTCCAAATGTAAAGAAGCAAGAGGACGATAACAACCAAAGACACCGCTAGGAAAGCTGCACAGACAGCTAATGCAGTGGAGCCTTGAGTAAAAAAGAAAAATGCTTTCCATGAATTAATAATCTATTAGCATAAAACGTATACAACGTTGTCACCCGGCAAAGAAAAAAACTTAGGGTAAAACAAAGAGGATCCAAAAATAATAAGGGTGCTAGATACAAAACAAAGAAAATCTTCAACAATACATCAAAAATTGTCAATTCTTTTTTGTCTTGAGTGTAAAGAAATCATCCTTTTTACGAATTTGTTTTAGGAAAAATAATTTTACTTACTGCATTTTTCCTGCTCGTCTGATTTATTCCTCGATTGCTCGCCTGTTAATTAATTGAAAAAAATTCTTAAATAAAAATAAAGATTTTTAAAATTTCCTTTTACTTTTTTAATTTATACATTTAAAATAATTATAGAATTTGAGGCTGAATAGTAAAAATGACGATTTGTTTACTCATTGATAATTGATAACTAGTGTTATGATATTAATAAATAAATTATATCAAATTATCACGAAGCATTACGTACTCCACTTTGTTTTTACCACTGCAACTTTTTGTTTAGTCCTCGACCCCGAATGGGCTATTGACTCATAGGCCATGAGGGCGAGAAGACTACAATAGCAGATATCGGAGTTACACCCTGTTGCCTTCAAACAATTGTTTCAAGTCGAGGCATTTGGGTCAATACAATAAATCTATATAAATTGACCCAAAAGTAACAATTATCCGAAGGCAATAGAGTTCAAATATGTAGATGCAAACAAGTTTTCAATTGGAGTTAAATTCAATGTCTTGGTTTTCAAAGCCGGCCGCACTTTTCGCTAAGAGTAGGATACAAATTATAGCCTAGTAGTAGCTTGTTCTATCCGTATACGACTGAGCATCTTGCCCGGTCTTTCGATTTCCGAGTTCAATGTACGTGTTCTCATTACTTCAATTAATCAAATGTAAAATAAAGTAAAATTCATCCCATGTCAATACCTCACTTACCAATACCTGTAGTAGTTGCTTGGGTTGCTGTGGTAACCTGTTTTGGCAAAATATACGCTACTTTACCCTTGTCATCTCCTTTTTCACTTTCTCCAAACTCGTTCGTTGCCGTGACAATAAACCAGTATGTCTGACCAGGCTCCAGATCCTTCACGTGTATAACATACGTCAAGTTGGACAAGTCACGTACGACATGTATACTTGTCCAGGGTTTTTCTATACCTTGCCTTTGGTAGATGTTATAATTTTTTATTTCACCGCCATTTTCATCAGGTTTTGTCCAATACAATGTTATAGTAGCTTTACTCTTGCTAAGATGAAGACTGGGCAAAGGTGGTGGACCTAAATGATGAAAGCACAAAATACCTGACTTTTATGTAAGGATTATATAATAAACGCGCAAGTGTTCTGTTGGATACAGAGTCCCGTGCAACAGACCCCTTGCATGTGACATGAAAGCATCTCAATCTGGGGGACTAATACAAAAGAATTCCAATCTTCTGAGAATTAGAACCTATTGTTTTCTCCCTCAGATTGAGCTGCATTCCAAAGTGCTGCAAGGGGTCTATAGATAGAAAGCCATAAGGGCGGAGCCCGAGAGGGATCCCATAGGACACTAGCGTTCATTAGCTTAGAATATGATCACACCCACGAGACCGATTATGAATGAACTTGTTTGTCACTTTGATCGCTCCTCACGCGGGAAATATGAACTTTGAATAGCAGTAATGATACGACATATTTTGTAAGCTTTGGAATAACAGAAATTGAAATAAGATTTACGTAGTCAGTTGTCAAACATGACTGAAGAGACACAAGGGCGTAAGGTTTCTCTCAAGTTCAATGACTTCAGGACTGAATTGTAAGTGCACTATTCAATAATGTACAAAGTCTGATATAATTTTAACATAGATATATATTTATTTCGAGTTATAGTTTGACTATAGATGTAAGAGCGAAGGTGAAAGACAACCAGTTCAAGAATGAAGTAAGTGAGTATGTCCATTTGTCTTCTTATCGAATGCCATGTGGATATTGCCGGTAAGAAACCTTAGCTTAAGTAATACGTCAAAGAATGTGAATTACTGTTTGAATGCAAAAGGCAAACCGTGGTCCAGAATCAACTTAATGAAATGCCTTCAAAAGTTTACATTTCGACCCTTACGTATAAACGAGACAATGCAATGGACGACCCTTCTCAAAAGTATCGGCCGTATCTTTTTCTCGATGGAATTTGTGGCATTTCTTCGATACACTTGAGTTAAATATGTTAATTTATATATTGTATGTGTGACATGCGCAGCAGAATTTGGCGACGGCCATCTTGGATTAAACATGTGCTTTTCCAAAGAGGAGACTTATCTTACTTGATTTCCTACTTAAGGTGGCTCGACCCCCTCACGGTTGACCGCTACCTTCCACTTTTGGAACGCTAATGCATAAACGTCTTTTATCCGATTGCAAATCTTTTTTGCACATAAGTCACATAAAGATTGAATTAATGTTTGATGCAGTTTTTTATGAGATCGGACGTCATAACGCGTGATTAGAATGACATATTTGATTTCGTTTAGAAAATAATTTTAGTAATCGGAAAACAGCCAAGCGAGTTGAGACCGTGCATGGTGCTAAAGAATTTGATGTTATGATCATTAGCAAACAATAGAATTCCCAGAGCATCAAATCGTTGGGAAACGATCAATGTTTTCTGTATTTCTCGTTCGCTTTAGATCGCTTTAAATGAGGTCAATAGTCTTGCAATTTGTGTAATATTAGTTTAAGTTCAAATTTGTATCCTGACGTAATTTTGAAAGAAATGATCAGCGAATTTTAGAATAATGGAAGATCTAATAAGATTGACTAGAAAACTGCGATGAAAAGTGCGCATCAAATGTTTACCCCGTCTTCTGCACTATACGTTTTCACAAAATCGCATAAGTCGATTACCTTCAAAATGTTCCTTTTAAAACTAGATACAGAGTAAAACTAAATGAGCAATAACTTTTGTGAATATATAGCTCTGAAATATTAATTTCGGCCGTATGAAATCCATTGTTTAGTTTTGAAGTAGATTATGCACTATATTTAAATAATCTCAAATATCTCATTATTAGCTAGATAGATTTTTTCAAAAATCCCCACAAATGGAGGCATCCAGTATATAATTATGTGGTACGAAGCATTTTAGTGTTGAACGCTCTACAAGGCTAAATTTATTTTCTAAACGAAAACAAATATTTCATCATAATCACGTGTTTTGACGTCCGATCTCACTAAAAACTGCATCAAATATTAATTCAATCTTTATGTGACTTATGTGCAAAAAAGATTTGCAATCGGCTAAAAGACGTTTATGCACTAGCGTTCCAAAAGTGGAAGGTAGCGGTCAACCGTGAGGGGGTCGAGCCACCTTAATACACTATAATTTCTTTTGCATTTCATGCTAGCTTATCATTCAAGACACTTTTAAGTATTGATCAGAGTCAATTCATTCCTTGTATGAGTTATCTGAAAATGTGTGAAAGTATCCATACGCGTAGAATGTTTCTAAATATTGGGCCAAATATCGTAAATATCGCTACCCTCGAAAAGTATCTGTTTCTTTCTGTTGATTTGCAAAGCACCAAAACCCAAGCAAATAAGCTTACTGGCTGTCTAAACATACTTAGGAAGTAATGAATGCTAAATGCCCGAAACATGGCATGAACACGGCGCGGACACGGTAACGCCAAGGTCACGGCATGGACAGACCGATCGCATTGCGCGCGATAAAAATCCCCAAATCAAAATCTAAAAAACATCGCAGTCACGTCAAGGCTCGTATACGGCACTGATTTTTCACAAACTGCTTTAATACAAAATAGCACCAATGAAACAATTGAAACCAAAATAAATAGATGTTTTTAGTGCTATTTATTTTTTGTGCTATTTAAAAGATATACGGTTTACATTCTATTATGAAAGCAATGTATGACGTATTACAACATCCCATAGATGTCAGTCAGTTCTACTGTTCAGTGCGTGAACTAGACGCAAGAACTGTCTAAGGGATAAGGTCAAAGTGTACGAGTTAAATAATGCCTCCAAACCCTTGTAATCTTGGTCAAGAAATTGTGTAACTAATTGTATTTATTCTTACCTCTTTTCTTTGTGGTAAAGATGATGATACATGCACTTCCATAACCAACAACATTCCTTGCGTAGACTCTGACTTCATACCTTGTATTCTTAGTCTGACCAGTGAACTCGTGCTCAGTGTTTGATGTGTTCTGTTCTTGTGGTGGGTTTGTGTTGATTTGTACTTTGTAATCAATAACAGGACTTCCACCATCATAACCAGGTTTGGTCCACCTTACAGTTACTGATGATGCTTGGATATCCTGGTCTAGCATCGTGACATTAGGGACACCTGGTGGGACTGAAGGATAACCACTCATTATTACGATGGGGAGGTTCACTATCTTTAATAAATAAGCCATTTGCATGAAATAATCACATGACTGTTCCTGGATGACAACAAAATTTGGACTTTTGCTGTATTGCCAATGTCGTATCCAAAACCTTTTCAAATATACTTTTTTTCCTAATAAGTTTCTTTCGATTGCAAGATACGAAGCATTTTAAAGTTGGCTTGCCATCCAGGAGAGCCTTCCCCTAGGGTCCTTTGCGAAGCGCTGCATTGATTCGTGTACAAAGTGATAAATAAGCACATGACCGATTGTTGCACATGGCCTATTGGGAGCAACAGAAACCCATTTTTATTAACACAACTTCAACGCCACGGAGAAAAAGATAGAGAGGTAATTTAATGTTATTTTATGATTTCATTCTTTTGTCACAAAAACGTGACAGGACAGCTTTCTTTTGAGAATTTTTTTTGCATTTTATACTTTACCCCTGATATAACTGAGATACTATAACAAATGCATTCAAACACAGCGTACTTACACAACTGATTCACATTAATAACATGATCAGCACTGCCAGCGATGTTTGTTGCTTTACATTTATATGATCCATAGTCTGCCCCATCTTTCGTCGTTATCACCACTTGACTACCTTTATCACCAGGTGTGACACCAGTTGTTATTTGCTGGCCACTGGGATTGTACCACGTGAAAACTGGTGTGGGTATTCCATCACTGACAATACACTTGAGGGTCACCTGTCTGCCATTCCAGGAAGTATTATCACTGCTAGACAGCTCTTTTGAAATCGTCGGCTTGTCTAAGAAAATACATAAAAAATAAATTGAGAATTGAAAATACAAAATTGTAAAAGTGACACATTTTTATTTCCGACAAACTATCAATTCCGTTGTGGAATTTAATATAGAACTGACGTGAAGAATATTCGTTATTGCGACCGTTAATGGACAGAGTTTACCAAATTAATACAAATTAATGCATTGCTGTGCATTGGAGTACGAATTACAGACTCATTTTATCGAAGTGCTCAGTCCTGTTGCCGTAAACAACATTTTTGGTTAGCTCTTTACGTGAACACTTTAATAGCGCACCGATATCCGTCATTCTTGGATGCTTTTTGACATGAATGATAGAGTGTCTATTTCATAAGACTAAGAATAAATATATATATAAAGTGAGGAATATTCAGTTTCAGGAGTTTTGCAACTTTTGCACTTTACCAAATTCTAGAAATTTTGATATCATCTTTTTTCTCATTATTCCATATACTCACAGTAGACTGTTACACTTGTCCTTGTAATGGTTGCATCCTCATTTGGGTTGTTCTTGGCCTGGCACTCATATACCCCAGCATGGTATCGACTAATGTTATCTATATACAGTACAGCACTTCCTGATCCTTGGCTCTTGGTAAGAACACTACCATCTGTGATGTTCACCCATGTCATGTTCGGTGTTGGTGGACCAATAGCTGTGCAGTTTATTTTTAAATTATGTCCCTCGATAATTTGGTATGTGTCGTTTGGGTGGCTTGGTAAGAATGTAGGACGTACTGAAACATAGAAGATGAAATATAGAAGTATTAAATTTATAAAAGAAGTTTGTTCATTTTTATATTTCGTTCTAACTTGTTATACTTGCCTATAACCTATATTTAAATTGATAATAAAAATAAATATTTTTGACCTGATTTACTGATAGCAAATTATAGTCACGTGAGCCGTTATTTTCTTGCAATGAACTTTAATTTGAAACGGTATGATGAACAAAATCAAGCTGACTCGTAAAGGCATAATAATAAAAGAAGATCACGTGACCTTCTGCTAGTAAGTTTCCCACTTTATTATATCTGTAGCAAATGTGATGAGTTAGAGTCATACGAGATCCTTTAAGGGCGATATAATGCCTATTGAAAATGCGTCTTGAAAATACTATAATTTATTGGTTGCCGCGTGAATAAAATATCCGGCCTTAACCATATTTCCAAATAAACATCAGAAAAAAGAGCGATAAGCATATCTCACGTGACTATCAATATTGTATAACACGTCCGGCTAGATATATATATTAGAATGATCTTCATTTACCCGTGAAATAAAGTGTACAAATTAGAGTGTGATAGTCACTAAAATAAAATAGAAAACAGTGGAAGTAAAGTATGTAAAGCGCGTTTCACGGGTTAATGAAGCCATTCAATCAACCATCCTTGATGAACAGTATTGTGAGACACTACTTTGGATTGCTCTACTAGATAGCAATTTTGTATATAGTTAACCATTAACATACTTGATAAGTCGATTTCTTTTTAATTCTGTCACTGATATTTGAATGCCGAGTAAAATTAGCGACCAATACAGTAGATTGCAAGCGGTTCCACTTTTCCCTACAGACTCAGTAAAGACAACGTTTTTGAATGGGATTCCGGTGGACGAGCGCGGAGCTCCGCGCGCGTACACAGGGATCCCAATCAAAACAATCGTCTTTACTGAGTCTGGAGGGGAAATTGGGAACGCTCGCAGTCTAATTATACAGTATCATCTTGTTTTTTGTTTACTTCAATCTTTAAAACTGATCCAAGCTTAAGGCAGAGGAACTAAATGTTTTGCTCAATATATGCACATGGTGGTTTAAAGACTGAAAAAATACCTGTCACGACAAGTTCCACTTGGTGTTCAATAGGGTTTCCTGCTTTAAGCTGGAGCCTACATTGATATATCCCGTTATCAGCAAAAGTCACACCAGTAATGACCAGAGTAGCAGTAGATTCTCTACTTACTCGAACAGGGTTTAGTAATCTTGGTGGACATGTTGCATTGTTGATGACAAAATTCCAGTTGTTGGTGTACTTGTCATCACTACCGATTATCCACTCATCGCTTCCCCTCTTATAAGACCATACTGGTGAGTTGGATTGAAACTCTAGTCTTCTATCGTCCACATAGTAGTCCCACACAAACCTGGTTGTTACCCCACTAGATACGTACAACACGCTGGGAGGGAACTGAGTGAAGCGAGCTGATGTGTCTACAAAACAGCAACTTTTACTTAATATTGTTACTTGGTTATGAAAATGAATTTATGTCTCTCAGATTTGAATCATTCAAAAGAAATTCGTTCTTCGTTTTATTTATATCATCTCCATATAATATGCTGATATAATATGTCGGGCTGAACTTATCATCAGTCGACACAACTTTTGTAAGTCGTTTACAAATGTAGACATTGCAGTGTGTGACTGCCTTCAACATTTTGAACGACAATATTTTCAATGTTATGGTATCAGAAATCTTAAATAGGCCGTTTTCATTGATAAACTGGATTTATCTTAATAATCATCAAAGCATTGATTGACCACCTTCAAATATTGATCGCTGTTAATTTGTAGAAATTAGGAATCACTGAAGAATGTATAAAATCTATATAAATAAGTAAATTACAATTTAGTAATAGACTTACCTACGTGAGGAAGTAAATACAATGCACCGATGAAACCAAGAATGTAATAAGAAATGATAGGTATCTGTCCAACACTCATCATGAGGAAGAATTTAACATTCGGAAATCTAACACTTTAAAAATAAGTTGAACTGTTTTATATGAAATCAGAACAGATGGTGTTCAGTATCAGCAAGTGTTCTGCTTCAAAAGCAAAATTTAATTATGCACATGAACACGTTTGTCGTGGTTGACCTTTTGTACTTCATTTCAGCGTTTGTCTGTTTTACTGGGTAACGCAAGGGCACTAGAAGACCTAAACTAGGATTGGATTGTTATAGTATTCGCAGAATAATTAAATGAAACTATTTTTATACTTGTTTTCTTATTTCATTCGTTGTGTTCCTGCAAAATTGTTGTTTAACTCTAAGATAAACTTATTCTAGTAATTTAATCTGCTTCAAAAGCAAAATTTAATTATGCACATGAACACGTTTGTCGTGGTTGACCTTTTGTACTTCATTTCAGCGTTTGTCTGTTTTACTGGGTAACGCAAGGGCACTAGAAGACCTAAACTAGGATTGGATTGTTATAGTATTCGCAGAATAATTAAATGAAACTATTTTTATACTTGTTTTCTTATTTCATTCGTTGTGTTCCTGCAAAATTGTTGTTTAACTCTAAGATAAACTTATTCTAGTAATTTAACGGCCATTCCATACTTGTCTCTGTAAGTACCAACAAAAACGGGTTCATTAAAAAATGGCTGATGAATATTGGCTTCTGGAAACTTTATATTCATGTATTGTTGATGATTGTCTTTGTATTAAGCCTTTCTTTGTTTATTTGTTGAAATGAACATATATCCTTCTTTATGTTGTATTTCAAGACGTAATTTGATTTACAATTATTTTTCAATATTTCAGCTCATGTTTGTAGACTCACTGCTATTAGCCTGCAGTGATGGATAGGTTACTCAAAGAGTATGTTTACTGATTCCAGATGATTCAAGGCTAGCACTCTTCACTTCCCTTTATAAATTCTTCCATTTCACGTAACCTGAATATTCTTGAACTCATATTATTGTGATATGACAGACTCACTGCTATTAGCATGCAGGGATTGATAGGTTAATCAAAGAGTATGTTTACTATTCCAGATGATTCAAGGCTAGCACTCTTCACTTCCCTTTATAAATTCTTGAACTCATATTATTGTGATATGACAGACTCACTGCTATTAGCATGCAGGGATTGATAGGTTAATCAAAGAGTATGTTTACTATTCCAGATGATTCAAGGCTAGCACTCTTCACTTCCCTTTATAAATTCTTGAACTCATATTATTGTCATATGACAGACTCACTGCTATTAGCATGCAGGGATTGATAGGTTAATCAAAGAGTATGTTTACTATTCCAGATGATTCAAGGCTAGCACTCTTCACTTCCCTTTATAAATTCTTGAACTCATATTATTGTCATATGGCAGACTCCCTGCTATTAGTCTGCAGGGATTGATAGGTAGAGTCTTGGTTTCTTATATTCAGGGGTTCATATGGCTGTTGCTCGTTATTAGCATCAAGCCGCACATTGGGGTCCACGGATCTTGTTCGAAGTGGCTCGTACACTGGTCTTTGGACACCTTGTTCAGAGGTATTTGGGAGATTGAGATCCTCATAATGTTTGGGATGATTAGGAGGAATTTCTTCTTGAGGACTTGCAATCTCATTTAGCTGTTGTATCGTTTCATATTCTGGTCCTGTATTGCTAGGCGGCTGTGGACGTGATGTTGTAACAGCGGATACCACCTTCTTATCCATCTCAAGTTCGTTCTTAAAGAAAGAAGAAGTCTCTAAATCAATGGCAATAAGAATAAATATATAGTGTTAAGGAAATGGCATCCACTTACAGAGTAGATCTCCTCATCCGCTGCTTTTTTGGTTCTGGAAATAAACAAAAAGATGAACAATATATCATTTTTATAAACTTAGACAATTATGTATATGAGCATAAACATGTTTATAATTTTCTTATCCATGATGTTTTGTTTATTATGTTTTACCTTTGGTTACGTTGCTTTTGTTTTCTACCTGAATAGCAATAAATGTAATGTTAATGAAGAAAGCATAATTATACAGCATGTGCATGTTACGTCATAGTCGCCATCTTGGTTGATGATAACAAAGCATTCCTCATTAGCTTCTCTTATTAGATCAACCAACAAGATGGCAGCTGTTTCATTGTTACTCATATCTCAAAGCGCTATACGTCATATGGTTGCACGCACCATATATAGCAAGTGAGAAGAAGAAGGAGAAGTCCAGAACGGATACCTTCATTTTTTTCTGTTTAGGATTAAGCTGTTTATTTTGATATTATGTTGTTAAAAAGATAAAGTGAAATTCGCTGAAGTTTATTGCATTAGTATGTGACACATAACAACTTTGCAATAATAATAAAGTTGCATCGTGCTCGGATCCGGACGGTTCTTGCTAAGTGATGGGAATAATTCAACAAAGCTCATACTAGTTTTTAGCTAGTTATCTCTTCTCAACACAAACCAACCCCATATTCCCATTCCCAGGAAGTGGGAGAAGAACATTATTTGGCCATTTCTTATTGAAAAAATATCCTAAGGTACCTATAGGTAACTACTATTGCAAAGACCAGTTTGGTCCCAGCAATAACGCACACTTACAATGTAATCTCTCTTTTTTTCTCGACCACAGAAATTGCAGTAAATTCAAACCAAGAGAGAGAACGAGAATTGCGATAATGACACCAAGAACAGTGTTGACTGGTAAGAGAAAAGTCAAAGTTTCAATAATAAACAACAAATGACTAAATAAGTTATATAACTGTGAGTTGAGTTATTCTTGTAGAATTGCATCGTATTGTTATCATTCTTAGGACTTACTGTACTTCGAGCCTCCCATCGTACAGCTGTTGACTGATTTACCTAATAAGTAAAACAGTTTAAAAATAATTCAAAAAATTCTTTATGAGATCATCGAAATGCAAATTTCTTTAACCCGACCATACCTCGCACAGAAAGAAATATACTGTACTATAAAATACAAAGGCCATGTACATACCACTGGCATATGCAGTCTTATCTGCTGTAGTATTTACAGTCTTAACATTACGTTCATCCTCGATGCTTTCTCCATATTTGTTCCACGCAGTAACTGTAAACTTGTATGTCTTTCCATATTCAATTGTCGTTCCCACGATGTATTCCAATAGAAGAGAATCTTTGACATCCTCTATCTTATTCCAGTCAGATTGTTCGTTTTCTTCTTTCATGTAGATAGTGTAACGTGATATCGTTGCTCCATTGTCATCAGGTTTCTTCCACCTTAGAAGAACTTTTCTTTTAGATTCCGTTTCTATGAGTAGGGAAGTCAACAGTTCTGGAATGCCTGGTCTGCCTTAATTAAAAGCGACGTAAGGTAATCAGCAGTTATTTATTAAAATCATTTGCTAGTAAAATTACGGTTACCTCAAAATTGACATATAAACAGTCAATTTAGCTATGGCGGAATGGAAATCTAGTATGGAGTAGCTGTAGTGCAGTTTCTGAAGTGCAGTTGCTGTAATGAAGTTGCTGTAATGAAGTTGCCCCCAGTGCATTTAACTCCCATGCCACATCAATCCAGGTCTCCCTCGGTACGAACCCAGCACTCGGTATCACAAATGAGTAGACTATGTTAAGTCTCTTCCCTAATTTAAATGTTTTTTCCCTACACATATCAAGCAAAGCTTCACTCCATACATGGTATGATCAATTCCATATTTGATTGGTTTTACTTACCTGTTTTCTCGGTAGTGATAATCTTGGTCGATGGCACTCCATAACCAATATCGTTCTTAGCATATACTGTAACCCTATACTGACTGTCCTTCTTTAAGCCTGTTAGTACGGTATATGTGTCAATTGTCCTTACAAAGATGTGGGAATCAGATTCCAGTAAGTAACCATTGGCAGGACTTCCACCATCATCAGCAGGTTTGGTCCATCTCACATTTGCGGATGATGCTTCAATCTCGGTTATCGTTATTGTAACAGGACCTGGGTCAACTAGATGAGCAAACACTTCTTCAGTAACAGCAGCTCAATGCCGTATAGGAAAATATACTTACTTTTTTGAAGTCATGTCCTCGAGCCCTGCGTTGGATAAAATGCTGGTAATGGTTTTACATGCATAACCTAATCTATGCTTACACAGTTGAGTAACATTGATGACGTGTTCATCGCTTCCCAGGATGTTTGTTGCACGACACTTGTACTGTCCATAGTCCCCTTGGTCAGCAGTTGTCAGTACTGTTACCTCACTACCCCCGGGTACACTGTTGATACCTGTAGTGATCTGCTGATTTGTTGGTTTGTACCATGATATTCTTGGTGCAGGTAAACCAGTTGCAAAACATCTTAGACGAATACTGTTGCCATTCCATGACTTTGATCTTAAAGAAGACTTTGATAAATCTATCGCCGGTTTGTCTGAATTTGAAGAAAATCAAAGAGGGATATAAGTCTTAGCGATTTGTACATTCAGATCTCAATAAGTTCAACAGTCAAGGCTATATATAATTTTACCTACACTGCACAGTAACTTGTATACTGGCCATTGCTTCTCTTCCTATCCCGTTACTAGCTGTACACTTGTATGTCCCTGCATGTGATCTGCTGACTGACGGCATGTTGTAGACATTCCCAGTGTGAACAGATTCTGCTCGTGTCTTCCATTTGATGGTTGGTGGTGGATAGCCATCTGCATCACATTTTATACTCAGGGAGTCTGTCTCATTCACGGTTTGGTTTAGTAACGTTTCCAACTTGATCGAGGGCTGGTCTGTCATGATTGAAGCATATGTTACAATCATAACCCAAATAGAAAGAGGATGCGACGATATGAGAATGGAGGCCGGATGTCATTTGTGAAAAGTACGGCAGCATTGCAATTCTAGAGGTGAGTGAAATTTTTTTTAAAAAACAGTGCTTTCAAAATAACAGTGATTAACGTCTTTTTGCTGACATAAATATATTTCATTTTTAATTAATGTATTAATTAACTCATCCTATTCTCCTTCAAGGGGAGTCGATTAATACATACAAAAAATAAATTCAAAATCATTCAAATATCTCAAGAGAGGAAATATGCACTGAGGACGACAAATGAACTGAAATTCAGCATAGGTATACTTACATTTTACAATCACAGTTGCAGTTGCACTGTCAGTTTGTTCCCTGCTGTCATATGTGTTCTTTGCTGTACATATGTACTTGCCAGCGTCTGTTTTGATAGCATCAGGTACTCTTAGTGTTCCCCCAGTTACTGTGTGACCATCTTTGATGACACCATCAGCCTTTGTCCATGATATGGATGGTGGTGGATAACCATCTGCTGTACAGCTGAGTAAGATCTCATCACCTTGTACAACTGTGAGACTTGGAGGAGTAACACTGCTTTGAGGAGGATCTACAATTACGTTACATTTAATTCTCATACTCATTAATAATCGGCCAATCAATGGGCTATTTTTTGTGTCACATCATGTTACTTGAAACCTGGTAAAGTCCTGTGAAAGGATTGAATTAATTTTTGTTCAAGTCCTTGGACTGGATCAAAATTAATTCAGTTCAGGGACATATCTGTCCCTTAAGTCTTTTAATCCTAAACAAATAACCTCCCGAATTTCTAATGATTATAAGAAGTCATTTCAAAGCCTCCAAATCGGACTGGACGGGATTTCAAGTCGTCCTTGCAATTGGAACTAATTGCTTAGGCTTGAAATCCCGTCCAGTCCTCATTGTCTGCTTTGAAATATTACGTATCAATTTAGGAAATCGACATCCCTTCCTATGGTCTGTACTCTTATCGAACATGGAATGGCGTCAGCATAAGATCCAAATTCAAGTGGAACCACGAGTACAGCCAGTGATTATTCTAACATTCAGTCGTTAATGAACTTCTATTATACTTTTTTATTATTTATTATTATTATATTTTTTAATATTTATTTTATTTTATTTTTTTATTTTTTATTTTTTTCGGACAGGGACCTAAAACCGTAGGCCCTGTCTCTCAACCCTTCCTAACCTACAGTAAAATGGGGGACATAAAAGAACCTGTTGAATTATACGTATAAGATTAGGGGATTATCTCCCAATTCAACAGCCTATCCTAATCTGGAGGCATTAATACTAACTTACTTACAAATCACTCATGATTGTAAGCTGCACGGCTGCTACTAGCGCCTAAATACGTAGCCCGTAAAGTCCTCCACTGGTCATGATTGTGAAGTGCATTGAGACCATGTAAAATGCGCTATATAAGAACCCCGTTATTATTATTATTATTATTATTATTATTATTATTATTATTATTTTCTCATTCTATAGCAAATTATCGACCGCCGTTAAATTCTTAATAAGTTATAGAGAAACTCCCTGAAAACCACATGTATATTTGTGATGGCCGCATATAACAGTCAGTAACAACAATGAACGTAACTACAGTGGCGAAAAAGTGCTTGTTCATACTTACAATAAACAGACACAACAGTCTGTGTAGTGACTGGATCCTCATTAGGGTTATTGCTGGCCTGACACTCATACGTCCCATTCTGATCTCTTCTAATGTTTGGTATTCTCAGTGTAGCACTTCCTGTTCCTGTACGCTTGGTGACGTCACCTACTATCTGTACCCATTTGACGTTGGGTTTTGGTTGTCCAACAGCAGTGCAAGGCACTCTCAAATCCTGTCCCTCTGATATATTCTTTGTTGGTGGTGGCTGTGGCTGGAACTTGGGAGTTACTTTTAAACAAAATGTTAATTAAAACATCACGTTTATGTAAGCAAGTTTAGTAGGCAATCGAGCTTGCACAAACAGGTCATGTGACCCCACCCATGTTAGGACAACCAGTTCATCAAAATTGACATCGAAATAAAAAGAGATATCCTCCATAGTAAATAGGCAGGTCAGTTTTGGCTCATAAACGTGAAACTTTAAAAACAAAAATTTATGAAGATTACTAAGAAAACTCTCAAAAGTATTTTTTATTTTAAATGAATTTTAATAATTATAAGGAATATTAAAATTAAATGAAGCTGCTTACCAGCCACAGTCAGACTCATTTTATATCTCGTTTCAAGACTTCCTTCCAGGATTACAACAGCATATTCCTTGGTATCACTGATACTAAGGTTTGTTATTTTGAACCAAGCTCGACCAGCAGGCACGTCTCCCACGTAATAAACTCTTCCTTTGTAACTCGATGCAGCTGGGGTATCCAAGTCAGAGCTATAGATAGCAAAGTTGGCCCATTTATCCACGTATATGAACTGTGGTTTTACTCCCAGGTTATCTGCCGGATCCACCAATCCCCATCTCACTTCCACTATACTACCACTTGTTCTGTTCCACATGAAGACGACATCTTGACCAACATTTCGTGTGATGCCATGCGCTATAACAAAAGCCAAGCATGTTAATGATGGCTTGGTTGGGGAAAAAGCTTCCAAGGACTGTACAAGATGTGTCAAAGCTCATTGGGAATCAGACTGAATGTTTATGTTTGACTAAATTAATGCTGAGTATGTGCACACTCTGTTGAATCAGTCAGATGTTTAAATGTGTAAGTGAAGGATAACGTGATTATTGGCGTTTAGAAAACTTTTATGTTACATTTTTTTATGGGTGGTTTTCAAGGTGTCTCGAACCAAATCCATCGCGAACTTTGCGACCTTTTGAATTCGCCTTTATTCTCTCTCTTCCATGTTGATAGTTATGGCTTTTTTTACTTATAGCAAGTTTGACTTAAATTATGATGATGTAGCAAACGTTTGAGTGCGCTCGTTAATTTATCCGCTAAATTTATCTACTTTCATCCTGTCCGTATGGAAGTCTACCGGGAAGTCTACTGATGAGCATTGTGGTCTATTAAACATATTTTTGTCATCATTACTTATACCGTGTTGGTCAAGTGGTACCAATGTTACACCACAAAACACCAGTTGACTTTAACCGACAATACATCGATTACACTGATTGAGCTTAACATAGCCCTATATACAAGTCAACTTAATGGTTCTAATGTACATCATGATCGCAACTATGCCAGTTGACTCACAAATTGAACTATTGGTTCCATGATGAGATTCAAACAAACAAATATCCTTGTTATGCAGACTCAAACTACAAGTTAAATTGAACGTGAATGTAACATGTCCTTTGTTAAACAGTCACACTTCAGATTTGCACGTAAATTCATTATAAAGTAATAAAAGCTAAAATATTTTTTTAATATTTTCAAGCGTTTATAAGACTGACTAAAGGCTAAAGGTAGCAGAATCTTAATGTTTAAATTGAGTATTAGTTCGAAGGTATGTTGTGTTGTAAAGGAAATACATCGGATTGATTAAAAGAATAAACACATTGACTAACCTTCAGGAGAAAGTAAAATCAATACACTGAAAACACAGGAAATAAGAATGTACACTTTTTGGAGTTGAAAAGATCTCATCTTGTAAGCTATTTGGAAAACTAAGAAATGCCCTGTAAAAATGCGAGCGATAATGTTTACGTTCTGAGAGAGAAGTTATATATGCTGATCATTACTTGGCTGTAGTTGACCTTTTATGCTTGATCACTTTATGTAGATTATATCTGGTAACGCAAACTTGAGAGATAACACAGGTATCCCAGAATATATTTTTTATCGAAGATTTTCCTCAGCTTTTCCTTTCGTTCTTGACTTGATTTTATTGGTTTTCTTTCTTATTTGGTTCTTTTTCCCTGTTTTTTTGTCTTAGATTTTACCTCCTTTCCTTTCCTTTTCTTCTTCTTTTCTTTCTTTCATTCTTTTTTTTTTTTTGTTACATAAAAACTGGGTAAACGTGAAAAGTGAAATCTTCCTTTACAGCAATATCTATTTCACTTCTTTATCGATAAAGGAGCACTAATGCTGAAGACTGCCTCTAAAACATAAGAAAAAGCTGTAAATGATTGTTTGAAAAATATCTGATCTTCAGAAAAACAAAAAAAATAACATCGGAAGTTTTCTTAGTTAACTGAGGTCACAGACAAACGACGAAATAGCAGCCATCGACGCGGTTATCTGAGCCACGTTAAGTTATATCTATAGGATGAGATGGAGGGGGAAGAAGTGATGGCTGCCTGTTATAAAAATGCAAATCTAGTTCACATCCATACATTGTTGTTGCCAGTTTTTGTTTTATATTCTTTCTCTTTGCATCAATAATTGTTTATTAAGCACTACAAATAATGCTTTTATTCAAATTATAATATATTTTTAGATTTAGCGAAAGCTATTAATTTTATTTCTTACATTAGTTTTTTTCCCAATCCACGGTTAATCAAACAGTATACATTTTTACTATTCCAGATGACTCAAGGCTAACACTCTTAAGCACTTTTGTTTATAAATGATATTACCATATCACGTTAACCTGAATATTCTTGAACTCATATTACTGTCATATGGCCAACTCCCTGCTATTAGTCTGCAGGGACTGATAGGCAGAGTCTTGGTTTCCAATATTCAGGGGTTCGTATTGATGTTGTTCATTATCTTTACGCTGCAGATTGGGTTTCGATGATCTTGTACCAAGGGGCTCGTACACGGGTCCTTGGGCACCTTGAATAGACGTGTTTGGCATCAGATTGAGTCCTTGATAATTACTGGTATCATTAAAAGAGCCTGCCTCGTTAGGATTTGATTGATGGATGGTTTCATATTCTGGTCCTGTTTGGACAGCCTGTGGAGCACGCGATGCCGTAACTGCTGATGTTACCTTTTCTTCCAATTCTAAGTCGTTCTGAAAAATTTGACATGAAAGATCAAATACATAGCACTTAAAAAAGGTGCGGAATTTGTTGTAATGTTTAACACAAAGATGACTTACATGATAACTTTCCCCAGCAACAGCTTTCTTCTGTGTTTGTCTTCAGTAATCAGTGAAAGAAAATGAGATTAATAAGGTTTTACACTCACAAAATAATCCGCAAAGTATTCCCCATAAAAAACAACAACAAAGAAAATAGGCAAGTAAATATAACAACCAACTTATTGTAGCACATCAATTCATTCACCATTTCTTATAGTACCTGTTATTATGCGCTTGGCTTTCTTTTTTACCTATTTTAATAACAAGGGATAAAAACAGATATTAGGCGCGATCTTGAGCAGCACTAGCTTGTTCTGGGTTCAAGATCAATATATAAACGATAATGCTTTATCAAACGTACTGCTTAGTTGGGCCCTTCTCCTTAGATATGCAATTAGTAGTAGGTTGAAAACAAGAGATAGAACAAGAATGCCAATAATAACTCCCATGGCTGTTGAAGCTGGGAAGAAATTGAGAAAAGTTAGAAATGCCTAAAAAGCAAAAGCACTTTATTTATTTATTTAAATTACATCGTTTTCCACGTAGAAAAAGTTTTTTCTGTTACTTACAATACTTTGATCCTTCTTCAGTATAATAACTCATTGCTATTGCGAGAGAGAACAGAAAGAAATTTTAAAGTGATTATAAACAAGGCTACAGCAGAAACAAAGCGGCCTTCAATCTTGCTTCCTCGTCTTTTCTAAATAGTGACCTCACATATTTGAAGTAAAAGCGGAGTAAAATTGTAATGAATATTATATTATGAACATTTTAGATTTGAATTATTATTTTTATTGATATTTTTTGGTACAGACCATTTGTAGCGGTTTTCTTCGTCTGCTGTAGTATTTACAGTCTTGGCACTTCCATCATCCTTCACACTTTCTCCATATTTATTCCATGCAGTAACCATAAACATGTATGTTTTGCCATAAACAATGTCCTTTGTTATTTTAAATTCAAGCTGTTTAGAATCAGTGACGTTATCATACTTTGTCCACTCAGCTTTATGTTTCACTTCCTTGATATAGATGGTATAGCGCGTTATGTTACCACCATTGTCATCTGGTTTTGTCCACCTCAAGACGATTGAGAGCCTAGAGTCTTTGCCATTGAGAATAGTTGATATCAGGTGAGGGATTGAAGGTTTGCCTACGGGAAAATAACAATATGGAAAATTGAATTTCAAGTTAATGGTAACATTTATGGCAGTCGGACTGCATTACCTATCACTTGGTATGTTGAATGGCTGGAAATTTCAAAAAGTTGCACCCAATTTTGCAGCTATGTTCACACTATGAAATTTGTTGCGCGAAATGTTGCAAGAGTAGAGCGCGCTTTAACTTCAGATTCGTCGTATGCAGTGTTGCGTGTAACAAGTTTCAGGGGACGACACATGTTGCAACAGTCCTGTTGCGTGAAATGTTGCGTGCAATGTTGCACCGCCGAGTATCCGTACCATCATAAATTTGCTAACTAGTAGTAGCATCACTTGGATATATTTACCGATTGTCTTCGTTACGATAACTTTTGTTGATACCGCTCCGTATCCAACAATATTTCTGGCACAGACCTTGAAAGTGTAGAGTGTGTTTGCTTTCATTCCTGTTATAACAGCATGGGTGTTCACAGTGATCACTGGGGACTTGGTACTTACTTCAAGTAAGTAACCAGTTACAACGAGGGCACCATCATCAGCAGGTGTGGTCCATCTAATAGTTATAGATGATGCTTCAAGCTCGGTTATTGCTATAAAAAGAGGACCTGGAGGAACTAGATAAAAAAGATGATTGCTAATGAACTCGAAAGCCCGGACTAAGCAAGACTGAAGACATAATAACATTGTAAATATATTTTACGAGCTTAACTTACACAGTCGAGTGACATTGATAACGTGTTCATCACTTCCCAGGATGTTTGTTGCTCGACACTTGTACTGTCCATAGTCCCCTTGGTCAGCAGTTGTCAGTACTGTTACCTCACTACCCCCAGGTAAAAGGTTGACACCTGTAGTGATCTGTTGATTTGTTGGTTTGTACCATGATATCCGTGGTGCAGGTAAACCAGCTGCTAAACATCTTAGACGAATACTGTTGCCATTCCATGACTTTAAAGTCATAGAAGACTCTGATGTGTCGATTCCAGGTAGATCTAACAGTTCAGAAGAAAAGGAGAAATTTAAGATTACGGACATTTACTTTATTAAATAAGGAATTCTATACTTACAGTATACCACTACCATAGTATGTGCAGTGACTGGATTCTCATTAGGGTTGTTCCTGGCCTGACACTCGTACGTCCCATTCTGATCTCTTCTAATGTTTGGTATCCTCAGCGTAGCACTTCCTGTTCCTGTACTCTTGGTCACATGACCTGCTATCTGTACCCACTTTATGTTAGGTGTTGGTGGACCAACAGCAGTGCAAGGCACACTCAAATCTTGACCCTCTGCTATATTCTTTGTTTGTGGTGGCTGTGGCTGGAACGTGGGAGTTACTTTTAAAGAAAATGTCGTAGAAAACATCACGTTTGTGGTAAACAAGTTCAAGAGCCAATATTTTGCACAAACAGGTCATGTGACCCCATCCTGCTAAAAAACATTTTGTTCAAAATGTTCCAAAGTACCCCCTCCCCTCAAATAGCGGTACGTTACAAAGATTAGGTTTAAATAAGCTCCAGCATATTAGCACAATGGGCAACCCAGTGCACGCTCGAAGAGCGCCTTGTTTATTTCAGTCTGTCACTGATATTTGAATTAAATAGCGACCAAAACAGTACAATCTTGTTTTTTGTTAACTTTAATATTTAAAACTGGTCCATGCCTATGGCAGAAAGACAACAACCTGAGAAACTAAATGCTTAGTTGTTCAATACATGCAAATGGTGGTTTAAAGACTGGAAAATACCTGTCACTACTAGCTGTACTTGGTGTTTAATAGGATCCTTTGCTTTAAGCACCAGACTACATTGATATATTCCGTTATTAGCAGTAGTCACACTAGTAATGACCAGAGTAGCAGTGGACTCTCTGCTTACTCGATCAGGGTTCAGTAATCTTGGTGGACATGTTGCTCTATTGATGACAAAACTCCAGTTGTTGGTGAACCTGTCATCAGCACCGATTGTACTAAAAGTGCGATGCTTCTGACTGTAGAAAGACCATTGTGGAGATTCAATACTAAACTCTTGCTCTCTGTTGTCCACATGGTAGTCCCACACAAACCTGGCTGTTCCTCCACTAGATACGTACAACACACTGGGAGGGAAGTGAGTGAAGCGAGCTGTTGTGTCTACAAAACAGCAACTTTTATTTAATATTGTTACTTGATTATGAAAATGAACTTAAATATTTCCCTTAAGTTTGAATCATTCGGAAGAAATTTGTTTTTCGTTTTATTTGGGCAAAATCAAGTTGATTATATATGTCTCAATATAATATAACTTCCGGGCTGAACTTAAGTCGACACAACGTTCGTCGATTACGAGTGAAGACATTGCAGTGTGACTTCCTTGAACTTTTTGAACGACAATGTTTACAATGTTATGGTATCAGAATCGAACCGTTTTCATTGATAAACTGGATTTATTCTAATGATCATCAAAACTTTGATTGACCACCTTCAAATATTGATCGCTGTTAATTTGTAGAAATTAGGAATCACTGAAGAATGATTGAAGAATAACAACAACATGAATAAGTAAATCATAATTTAGTAATAGACTTACCTACGTGAGGAAGTAAATACAATGCACCGATGAAACCAAGAATGTAATAAGAATGATAGGCACTTGACCAACACTCATCATGAGGAAGAATTTGACATTCAGAAAACTAAGACTTTGAAGATATGGTGGATTGTTTTATACGAAATCCCAAAAGATGGCGTTCAGTATCAGCAAGTGTTCTGCTTCAAAAGCAAAATTTAATTATGCACATTCGTTTCTCGTGTTGACCTTTTGTACTTCACTACAGCGTTTGTCTGTTTTACTGGGTAACGCAAGGGCACTAGAAGACCTAAACTAGGATTGGATTTTTATAGTTTTTCCCCGATTAATTGAATCAAAATATTGTTATACTTGTTTACTTATTTTGTCAGCTGTTTTCCTTTACTGCAAAATTGTTGTTTAACTCCAAATAGATCAACGTATTCTAGTAATTTAAAGGCCGTTCCATTTAAACTTTTCTTGTTCATTTGTTGATATAACGTAACAATAATCAGTATCAGAGTCAATATTCCTTATTCGAGTTGTTATTAGATTTAAAATGATACTTATGGTACTTAGGGTACTTATTTTCAATATTTCTGTACATATTTAAGGCCGTTGAATGATTATTTGTGACCTAGTATTCTCAAGCCCATTACTCGAATTACCATCTGAGAATCACGCCATGTCTGTCAACAACGTTTATGTCAGTGTTTAACAAGGCGACAAAGATGACAAAGAAACCGTAACTAAGCTACCACTACCGTGAAGATCCTTATGACGAAGCGACTAAGCTTTGACTTACTCAACGAGGAAAGTCACTGAGAAAGGAATAGAGCCTTAAAAATGTCGGTTCGTTTGTCTGAATAGATGTAAAAAATACTTGTTTTTGTGTGAAAATTAAAAAGCGATTGCAGAAATGTGGCATATGTTGAGATGCAAACGAAGACCTCTGCAAAAGCTAGAAAATAGTAATATGAGATAAAATAAACATGTACGCTGAGCTAAGGAGCAGAGAAGTAAAGATAGAAAAGAAGAAGCGAGGGAAACAGATATTTGAAGCTAAGAGAAAAAAAAAAGACTGGTAGAAAGGATCTCGAAAAATCTTTGCTTGATTATGAAATTGATTTTGGACAATTTATGGAAAGATTAAGTAAACAAGAATAAGTAAAAAGCATTCAGAACAAAGAAGACTATGCCTACTATATTTTTTATCCCACAGCATTGAACATACGACCAATCAAATTGCGGTAAAGCCGTTGTATATTCGGCGGTATTCCGCGATTTCTTCCCATTAGGTAATAAGGCATTAAGTATTTTTTCAATATTGTGACAACAAAATAGCTATACAATATATACACCCTTGCATGTGATGTCCAAAGCAGCTCGATCTGGGGGACAAAACAAAAGAATCCAATCTCCTGAGAACTGGAACCTATGGTTTTGTCCCCAGAATGAGCTGCATTCCAAAGTGCTGCAAGGGGTCTAATCTAGTGACACACCATGAAAATATCCCTCCTTTAAATTGTAATTTTGTTGTAAACTGGCTTGCCATGAAGACTCGTGTGTTTACTAGAGATGACTGACACAAGAGGGTATTTCACGTGGAATTGCATAAAAATTCAGGGATCCCACGGTAAATGTTACGTTAAATCTTAATTATTCTTCGTTTGCGCTCACGTCATCGCGGCCTGTTGGTACCCTTTAACAAAAGATTCTCATTAGTATCCATTGTTAACGGTACCACAATGGCCGCCATGTTTTTGTCTTTTAACTGCAAACCCATCAATTGTTTATTCTATGTCATTAAGTGCCTATCACCCTTCTGACAATATTCACAGTATTAATTCAACATGGGGTAAGATGTTGAATAGCACTAAAAATTGTATAGTTTAAGTGCATCTTCTTGAAGTTGAAGGTTCTTGAAGGTTTTTCCATGCCATGTCTATTGCTGGGACGTTTGAGGGTATCATTTACTATACAAAACCTTATGGCACAGAAAGATTAAAATTTAAAAACATCCCATCAAGTGTTTACATCATTGTCTGATAGAAATAATTGAAAGTTAGTTTCAATAGAAGCCGATATTTTGAATTACAAGGAACAACAGACTAAGCAACAACTGCCTCCAAGCTCCTTACACATCAATTAGGGATAACCACAGACTACAAAAAACAATTATCGGCTGCATGTCAAATGTGCGCTTGGCCTGTCCAAAATTCAAAGCCCTGAGGTATGTTGGAAGTATCCGTAAAAAAGGCTATAGAGGTTTGCACCTATCACGTGCCCAGAACATCATTCGCTTGGACGCCGGGTCGTTAGTAGTATAGTTCCTCGTCATCTAATATGGCTGCGTCACGTGATGGTTGCAAAAAATTCTCTTACAGCGGACCAGATATAACGACATGAATATTGATAGAGTCATTCGAAGTGTGGTACATGTCATGCAGCAGTGAGGGTGGTCGTCATTGGTAGTGGCCCAATAACGGTCTCCCACAACGGCCAAGAAAGCATACAAAGTCAATAGTGGAACACCTGCCGCTAATATTTCGTGGGTCGTCGGTTGATAGTAGTGAGATGACCGTGTGGGTCTATAGTTTCCTCTAAACTTTGGTGCACCTTAGCTCTGAAAACGTCTTTGTCTCTCATTAATATCTTGATTGCGCATTATTGAAGGAAGGTATCATATCTATGATACAAGGGGAATTGAAAGGGGGCTGTCGGGGACGTGGAGGAATGGTAACAGTTCGATTAGGTATTATGTTTATAAATTAAGATTCACTACTGTAAATACGTAGTTGTTATATAAGGATGGTCCTTCTAGTGACAGTTCTGACCTGATCATGCCTAGCGCTCCTCCTCCTAACTTATGTAAGATTATTATAGGTCTTTAGTGTACCACTTCTCCTTTGACTGTGTGATAATTGTAGGGTTTTGCCGACCACCCAAGGGATGGTACGTAGTTTATGGTACGTTCTGGCCTGTGAGATCAGGTTGTTTGAACCTCCGGGACAGCGTGAAGGGATTCGTAAGATGGACCTTGACCTTGATGCAGATGCAAACAAGCGGTGCTCAGATGCGGTGAGTGCTTGATAATGGACTCGCGTTGTGGAGGGGCGTGTAGCCATCTACTCTGGATATTCGAATTGGTATGATTATCACGATTAATTCTTATGCTCGGATTATTGCAGGTGGGGAGGTTCTGTTGGGAATTTTGATACGAAATGTGTGAAGCTTTGTTTTTCTTCATTTCGAGGGGTGTTCTTGTGAAGAAAAACAAACACTTTGCGAATTCATTCAGTGAGAAGAAACAATTAAAGTTCCGAAACGTGTATAATTAAACCTGTGGCCTGTCTCAGACAACCAGATGGTCTCGCATGCTGAAACTGTAGTTACAAAGTCGCGAGGTGAGGTGTTACACTTCTAACTCCGCTTTAGCAACGTGCAACGTTTGGTTCTTCGGGAAACGTAGAGAAATGGCGATGCGCTCTTGAAAATATGGGTAAATGCGAGAACAAAGGTTGGAGCGATGATAACTTGCAATACGTTGCAAGTTGTGCAAGCCGTGCGGAAAAATAGAATGAACTCTACTTCTTGGAACCGCTACGACGCGCAACCAATACATTACTTCGAACAACCCAAATTAATGTGCAATTCTGCAGCAACTGAGTTAACGAGACGAAGGA